>SNQJ01S0158200.1:0-22036 GCA_010110895.2 Picea sitchensis
ATATGGAGAGAGAGAGAGAGAGAGAGAGAGAGAGAGAGAGATTTCATGTTAACAAAAAATGTGCATGTGTTCTTGTTCCTAATAATTCATGTGTTATATTTTGATTTCAATTTTTTTAGGAACGTGCATGTGTTTCTCAGGAATTCATGTGCATTCTTTATAATTCACATGCATTCTTGGGAACGCTCCTACGTGGCTCGTTGAGTGGAGGTTCAGGGTTTGTCGAACTTCTCACATCAAGAATGCATGCATGTTTCTAGAAATGTTCTTGTGTTCCTGCAGGTGCACGTTATTGATCACCCCGTTTCCACTTTATCATCAACTAACTTAACGCACTCACTCATTTATACGTTTTACAATTTGATAGTGAAATCATAGTTTCTTCCTTGTTGTCTTTTTTCACACAATGATCATTACATCAAGGTGTATGATGCAGTAAGATATTGAGAACATTTTTTATTTATTGAGGAAGACTATGGTGTATCCTCTATATTTGAATTGACATTTATTAAATGCATAGCCCACAAAATTTCTCCAAAAGGACTCCTAGGTCCATATGATTTTGAATTGAAAATTTATGATGTGAACTCTTTTTTATAGATCTCCTACAAATGGACTTGTATTAGCATTCACCACATGAATTACAACATAAGAATCTTCATAAAAATGACACATTTGAATATGAGTCAATTGATCAATCCTTGCATGAAAATTTTGATGTGAAATAATTTTCTCTTCATATCTTATTATTGTGGTTTGAAATTATTCTTCATTCGAAACCATTTTTCTATCAGTTTGGGTAACATGTGAAGAAATTGAGCATAAGAATATTAGGACAATAAGATTAGCGGAAAAGGCCTCAAGACATAATTATCAACATTGTATTCATCTTAATGATAAAAATATATAATACAATAATGAAACCACCTCAATTGTTCTCACATCGAAACCTCATCAGGAGATAAGGTAGGATGAGACAATATAGGAATCTAGAAACACACATAGGATAACAACTATATCCTAGTATGTAAAATATACAAAGTTTGTATACTAAGACTTAATGATTGTATATGAGAAAGAGGATAACATTCCCCCCCTCAATCATAAGTCCAAACAACAATACCAATAAAGAAGGTGCATAAACTGGTACATCTCCAAGTCTTCATGCTGAAACTCTTGAGTTGAGCCACAATGAAGAACTGCCTGAAAAACCACCAAATATGGATGCTGAGAAATTTGAAAAATTACACTATGTAAACATGCGAGCCAGAATGCCAACAATTTGTTCACTGATGTGAACTCCAATATGATGAGAGCGAACAAAGAGAAGTGAATCAATTGCAATTCTTCCACATCCCTGAAAATGCCTAACAATGCAATCAATGCTAAGCTGCAATGCAGTAGGATCCATCTATCCTCTGCTAGGTCTAATGACCATCTAAGTGAACCGAATTTCCACATCATTTCTCTCAAAATCATCATCCCAATGTATGATTCAATATAGAACCATCATTCTTCCAAAATCTATCATCTACAGACCGCAGTTTACCATTTGGAAAATTTCATGCCCATCTAGCATACTTGATGTTTGTTGTTGTCGAAACTTTCTGTCTGAAAACCATATTCAATTCCATAATAAATTCCATCATCAATTCCCCCCTTTGTTAGCCTAAAGGAAAGACCACAAGTGGTTTCATGAACCATCATCACTGGAATTTTGAACTCACCCCCTTAAGGTGCATGAGATTTTCATCATTGTACTCCCCCTTTCTAGGCTCAAGAGAGTACCATACTTGTTCCATTTGAGTACAACAAAAAGTGGGCATGTGGAATTAACCACATGTTATCTTATCCCGTGTGGGCCATGCTCAAAAGCTACACCATAAGGGGACCACTTATGTGAGGTACATAAATGTTATGTACTACAAGATTGGTCTTTACTCGAGATTGAATTCTTCAGTAAGACTTATATAATCGCTTGGTTGTTGATGACAATTTCCAAGGATCAATCCACTCATAGCGAAACTTCAATCTTACAGGTTTGTTCCTCTTGGAACATTTATCTGATGCATGATTTGACTTGCCACAATTCTGACAAGGATGGAGATCAAAACACTGATTCTCCATGTGACCAACTCGATTACAATGTTGGCACTTATCATTATGATGTTGAACTTGAACAGGTGAAGTTGAATTTTCTTGAAGGAATCCAATGCTCACAAACAAAATTGGTTTGGAGTAATTTGGAAAATGAAAACTGTTTTGATTTTCATATCCTAAGCCATGTCGATTTCTATTGAAGTGTAATTCTTCCCAATGTCTGATGATGGGATTGGAAATATCATGTTGTACTTGATGTCATGCTTCACATTTACTTTCACTTATACTTGTTGTATCACTTTGTTCTTTGGGATCTTCTGCCTGTGATTCATTTTCATTGGAATTTGTTTATGAAGTTGGCTTGCTGATGTTCTCCTTAACTGACTATTGATCATGATCATTATCATCATAGAGAGGGTTGTTCTGAACAAAAACTAGTTCAGAAAACTTCACTGGCTGTTGAATTTTGAGTTCTATCAACTTATCATTCAATAGATAGGATTGTTCTTGTAGAAGTCTAACTTTAGCTTGCGTCACTTTCAAACAAGTTAGCACTGATTGAAGAGTTGTTTTGTTCAATATTACTGTGTTGTCTTTAGTATTGTTTATTAGAGTATTCAGAAACTCTAATAATTCATGATTTCTCTCCATTTGAATATGCTCGCTTGAACCTCTCGTTCACTTTCTCTTCTAGATTTCTTGTACTCACTCACTTGAACTTGCTTCCAGGAAGATGAGGATGTTGGTTACCACCAAAAATGCATCCAAAAACTTGTGATGTTTTACAATGATTTGAGTTAAACTACTCAACCTTGTCAATTTTGACTCAAAATTACCATGAATCTTGGGTGTCGAGATCAACCGAGAATTCACCCAAAAAGAAATTCAACTTGAGTTGATTACTTACAAAAAAAATACTATTTTCAATTTTACAATAAATGTCGATTTCAAAGTTGAGTTGATCTTCAAATTTGATGATGCTTTGAGTCCTTGATTATGAGCTTGATGTGTCCAATGTTGATGTGATTGCCAATTTGATATGTTTGGAATATGATCAATGCAATATTTAACATAATCATGTTTGATTAAGAACCTCAAAACTTGGTCAAGGGCCAACAAGACCCGAAGTTTCGGAACTCAGATGCTTGAAGTTCCATAGTAAGTGCTAGCCGTCAGATGTTGAGTAGATGTGGAAGGTTGATCCTCTCTATTTTGTGAGTTCAGTAATCTAGAACTCTGAGGGATTGTTGTGTCGTTCTTTGAAATATTCTGAAGTTGAAGTCTCGAGTAAGAACCTAGTGATCTAGCACTTGGTCATGGCCTGTGATCACATGGATTGGGGACTAAAATAAAAGGGCTAGTGCCCGAAAATTATTATAGAGCAGAGAAGAGCTCAGAAAGAAAATGAAATCTGAACGTTTTCTTAAATCATATTGGTTTATGAATGTTGTGGGATTTTTTAAGGAATGATGGCCTGACAAATTTCGGTTGACTGCACATTGTGTTTTCATAGTTCAACAAATGTCAGAAACAAATTGAATTTTCACAGAGAACTTAGGAGATACTCACAAAGTTACTGAACACTCTGAAGGAAGACCTATGTAAGGAGTGCACCAGGCCAACACTTGGAGGTGTACTTGGACTGAGTGTTGAAAGACAACCATCAAGAGGCTAGTCAAAGTGCAAGGAATGAGTGTAGAGACGAACTTGTTTCAAGTTCAAAGCTTGGGAGAGGCAATGCAGAATGTTCCGGAGGAAAAGAAAGTATTTTGGAAGACGCAATAGGGTAGAATCCCTTGGGAGGATGAGGAAGTTCGAGAAGCTGAGAGGAGATAGTTCAAAGGGTGCCTGAGAGTCGAACTTATCCCAAGTCTAGAAGCTTAGGAAGGAAAGAGTTTCCAAGAATGCGGTGAGAACCAAGTCAAAAGGACTTGAAGGATCAAAGGTGAAGCAGAACTTAGAAATTTTTCCATTTAGGAGAAAGAGAGGCTGGAGGAGGAGCCATAGCTATTGTCAAATGGGTTAGAGGAAGAGATCAGGTCATGAATTTCATGTGTAAAGCAAGGAACATGCGGAGGAGATCAAATATGTGGTGTAACATACCCACACCCAAATTTAAAAAATTTGGGTTTAGTTCTCAACAATGAGAATCCACGAAGCTTGTAGCCGCAAAATGCCAAACCCGGTCCACGAGTCTTTTATTCACCTATATTGCTACCTTCACCTACACCAAAGTCTTCCCTGATCCCAATTTCAAGTTATCGGGGTTTCGTCTTTCCCGTAGTCGAGGGTTCTTGTACTCTGTAATTTTCGATGGCTGATGAACTCCTTTTGGCCTTAGCCCCTCCCTAACTAGGCTCCTAGTCCACACGACAATGCACTCAAGACCGCATCCTTATAGCTTTCCTTTCATCGAGGTTTCAGGCTTTCTAATATCAAAGTGCATATACACCTTGGATCCACTTGATTCCGGAATTTCCCAGGCGATGCCCTTTAGCGTTGGCCCTCCATTGTGGGCACCGGTGCGTGGCACGGTGCTATCTATGCTCGGTTGGGGTTTTGGCGTCGAGAAATGCGCAAACCTCTTGTCAACGAAAATCTTAGATTTCCGTCTGCAATTCGGTTGGCGTCACGAGGAAGCCCGCTCACCAGTAACCAACATCCAGCGGTGGCGATCGAGATTAGCGACTCATGATCTCCCTTATCCATGGTCGCTGGTTCCCACTCAAGGGGCTTCCACTACCCCGGATATGCTTCCAACTGTCCCTATACGGTCCGGGTATCGGAACCGCGTTTTCAAAGTGCACAAACCTCTTGTCAGCGGGATCCCCGATTCTCCGATGAACCAAAGCAGATAGGCGGCCGCATCGAGCCTTCCTCATTAACTCCGTCGCCCGCGTGTATCCTCGGTAGGGCCGATTTCGTTCCTCGGAGGATTCGAGACTTGCGATGTCAATTTGCTTGCCCTCAATCCAGGAATTTCGAGATCTGCGATATCGATGGCTTACATCTCTCGACACAGCGTCCTAAATGGATGGGCGGTCAAGATGAGCTCGGGGTTATAAGCGTCGATTCCCTACGACCTGGGACCTGGAATCTAGATGGCCAATATCCAGAGCTCTCGGTTCGACACACTGTCCCTACGAGCCAGGGCGGCTGCGGGTTATGTCGGGGGTTTTCACACAGGATTTCCGTTCTCTTGTCACAAATAGATTTCCCGATGCCATAGCGAGTGGTGCTTGATCCCTTCCCCTTATCCCTCTACACTTGACCAGACGGTCGAATCCTTGTCGGGATATGAGACTTTTTGATGTCCGTTTCCTTGACCTTAAATTCCGATTCCACGATTTAGAGCTGCAAAGGAATCCCTTGACATGTCTCAGCGATGGGCGGCTCGTCTTAGGGATATCGCGATTCCAAGCAGTAAGATTTCTTCACTTCCGGAATTATCGATAGCTTCAATATCCCGATGAAAATTTAGGGACTCTCCTAGGGCTTACCCGGTGTAACTCTACCCATCGATGGCTATCGGGTAAACTTCAGTCAGCGACCGGATGTTCTTAGCACCTCCGGTAGCTCGAGGCATCATAACCCTATCTAATGATTGTGGTGTCTGTTCAGATCCCGTAGTTAGATCTATCCCACCACGCACCTCTTCACTACTTCATGGATGTGGAGACCATAGTCCCTAAATGTTCTCACGGGTCTTGGGATCTACGATCCCGATCTCCTCGTTGCCCGCGAGGATGGAGGGAAAAGGGGGGCAAGATATGTAATTCCCTCTCTGCTTCCATCAATCTAGCGATTGCGTGAATGGCTATGGGTCACCCGACGAAATCTCGGTCGTCGACTTGTCACATATCCCTACAATGCTACCTCGGAACCTTAAGAGGGTCATTCTTCTTCACGCAGGGTTGTGTTATTAAGACTTGCGGCGTTCAAGTCCTTTTTGCAGGTTCTTGGTAAGCCTTTCTAAGAGGAAATCCCTGTGAAGAGATCTAATCGAGGACATTCCTGGAAGCGGACTAGGAAACCAACTCCAGAGGATGAATTTGGAAATTACATTACAGTTCGACTCATCATAATCAAATCCATTTATCAACATAAATCATGCATGGTTTCTTCTATTATAAGCATATATATTCATTCTCATCGAACCGACATCAACATTCTAACCTTTGTCATTCCACCGATTTCCGGTTAGGCATATATGTACATATATCGGTCTATGAATTTCAAGATGCTATACATAAAAATACTTATCAGGATGTAATAACACCGGAAGAGATTAGACTCTTGGCAGGAGGGTGCTTTCGTTTCCCGCAGGTAAGTGGCGACTCCAAACGATTTACCACTAGCCACCCACCGAGCTGAGACCACGATGCTCACGAATTTTGCCGTCTCTGCAATGCGCCGATGACCAAAGGCCGAAGGTTGCAATCCTTCCTCTCTACTGTCACTCACTCTGCATAATGCGAGAGTTATCCCCTCATGCGCCCTTTCCAGTAGCCTACGCCATGCATGTATCCTCTCGAGGGTTGCGTGTGGCGATTTCATGTCCCGGGCAGAGCGGCTCTACGGATGGGTGGTTACCATCCCATTCCTCATTAAGCCATCAACCTACCGACCTGCCGAGCCGGTTAATTTTCAGGGCCCGGTAGTGCAGTTCTCGGGGCGATTGGAGGTCAAAATACTGTATTGATTCTCGGTGGAAGTTGAAGCCACCTTTTTAGGTGCCTTCCGCATGCATGGTGAATCTATTTTACGCTTCCTCATGTTGATCTGCTGATAAATTCATAATGTTAGTTTACGTCGACCCGTACCTTTCGCAGGGTCCATTCATCATACATTCCACATTTTCGTAATGCTTGGCATGGTAATTTCATTAGGATTAATTACAAATTTGGAAGCTTGAGGTGTTACAATTCCCTCCTTGTAAAGAGATTACCGTCCTCGGTGTTCTTTCTCAGAAACACATGTCATTCCTTTCTCATTCAACCACTTCAGAAGTCTTGATCTTAGTCATCTTCCTTCATTAATTCCTGGACAACAAGCACAGTAATTCACAATTTTGTGCAAAACATCTTACAAATGTTCAAATTTCAAAGAAAGGAAATTTCATATTCTTAGCACAATACTTATCGGTGCGGTTAAATTGGATTGGCATCATGGAATTTATTATCCATGCTCATGGAGTCATCGCCAGTACCTATAGGATGAAGAATTCAATTCAATGGCTGCAATTATCTTTCTTTCAGGACAGCTTCCATACGAGGGTGTGATATCTATCCACTGCGTGCATTACCCCAATCGTTTCAAAAATTATCAAGGTCTCCTTTTCCTTGCATTCACTCACCCTCCAAGCCAAGGTTCAAGCATACCCTTCTCTGTTATGTAGTCCCTCAGGTGATCCATATTTCCTGCCAAGGTTTTCTCGCACAAAAAAATTTTAGAGACTCTATCAACTCTTACAGTCGAGGCGTCCCTCTGGCTGGTGTTACCTGAACACAATTTTATTTTAAGCAATCATTACTTATCACAGGGTTTTCATGGCTCGATGAAGGTAGTCATGTTCATCATCTTCGGTTTTGACAGGCCTTCGTTTGCGTTTCCTTTAGCAGCGTAACATTTCTCCGCAGCAATGTAGGTAGCGCAAAATTCAATGGGGGGCGTCATTATGGTCCGACGAGTTTTATTACCGGCCATGCTTGCCGATTTGTCCCATTCTCATCGATTTGTTTTTCATATTTGATTCGCCGCGAACCATATTCATAATTACGGGACTTTCCTCCTCATAATGGTTTGGCTCGATTAGGCAATCGGAGTCTTCATTATGGGCTTACAATCGCCATATCAAGTTGCTTGGCTACGCACTTTCCAGCTTCAATTGACCAAAACAACGGTAGCTTTCAATGTGTATACGTTTGTTGTATGCCACATCGTCCTTAAAATCTTAGAATTGTGCAGTTAAGTAGTTAAATTACTTCCTCAGAAATACCATTCTTGCGGTTTGGCGGTGGTGTCGATTCTTTCTGACAAACCTAACGCCATATCCATGACCCTCTATTTCCTGCAATTCATTCCTCCAAATCAAACAAACAAATTGTTAGATTCTCTATGTACCTATATATATATATATATATACTTCATATATATATATATATATATATCCTATTCAAAAGCATGTTCACCCATTTTAAGGGTTTTTTAACAACCGTGCCACTATCCTTGGCCACATTCATACCCAATACATTCTTGCATGGGTTTCAAGTTTGTCATACTTTAGTACTGGTTCTTGGTCATGGGGTGTTAGGGTTAAGTCTTCTCCTCTTCGGTTTAGTAAAACAGTATAATTCTTTCAATAGAATAAGCTTCACATCGCGCTTAGATTAGATCCACGACCCCAGAATGAGTACATATTAAACTTAAAAGTTTAACATGAACACGCCCATGCATTATGCCTTAATTAATAACCAGGGTGCCAACACCCATGGCCACCCAAATTTGATTCTTTTCTCTAACGCCTTTACCACATGAGTAAAAATGTTGGAGGTCCTCCTTCCTCAATGAGAGGGAAATCCATTGTTTGTGTGCAAATAGCCATTTCACAGAGTAATTCAAGCAACATGCTATCCATGAGCACTTTTATTCCCAATCACTCCTTGATTGGTCAATGCACTCGTGACATATCAGTTCATGAATTTTTCTAAGGGTTACAACCAATGTTTACTAACAGAGGTTCATACCTCCATTATTGAGGTTCTCCTTCCCGAATCATAACTTAGAATGTTGAGAATACAATACATCCTTTTCAGTTTTGGGTATGGCATCACCGATAGCCAAATATTTGAAGGGTTCTTACTTGAGTAAGCTGTACAGGGTCACCACAGACTTATACTTGTTCTTGGCTTCTTGCACCCTTTCTTTGTCCTCTAACTTATCAATAGTACTTTAGCAGGATTTCCACGGTCCAACTAACAACCTTTCGACTGCAGCCCTTCCATGGCCACCCTTTGCTTGAGGTTGTTCATTATTAGCAAATGTCTTTCTCAACAGCTCCAATATTATTCCTTTCTACACATGACATACATCATAGGCGTATTAATCGTCATGGAATTGAAATGAAAATCTCATAGAGTTTAATAAATAAAAAAATTTTCGGAGCGTAATACAGCATATCGTTATCGCGGCTTCATCACATTATCCTTAATGTTTTAGCGGTGTAACATAGCAGTTCTCAATCATTTTATTTTATTTTATTTTATTTTATTTTTTCACTTCACCATCATTATTATGGTGTCAAAGCGTTTTAGTTCGTAAAGTGTGGCTTTATCATCCCTAAAGCATGATGCGATCCCGAAGAAGAATGGAGGATCTCCTTCTTTCAATTTAACAACATGTCATACAGGGGATTTTGACCCGATTAAGTTATTTCCTGAACTCGTAACCTTTAATCAAACTTCCAACCCGGTATTATTCAATTAAACGTTCTCATTTATTTAGTTAATCATACTTAGGGGTTTATTGGCCTCTTACCAACCAAACTGGTTTCCTCAACTGCTCTTTTTTTCTGAGCATCCCTGGTTTAGTCCCATCCTAACTCTTATGATACTTCAACATGCTTTACTAGCAACTCTTTGTTCATAATGAATTAGGAATGTGTGCATCCTACACAATTCCATTAGGTTATCATAATGGTCACTATGAGTTTGTAGTCTTCTATCATTTACATGAGATCTATATATGGATATGCCTTGTAGCCCATTGTCCAATCATTCAACAATTATTAGGGTTGTAGCTTCTGTTCCTCGGCGAGACCTTCTCTGATTCCTTCACCGGGGAACTCCCTTGACATTCAACGCCTTGTTGCGGATCCATCACCACACAGCTGATGGCTTCGGCTATGAGTTATCTTTTTAGTGAAGTCACAAATATTCCCTACAAGGCATATAGTATGCTGTTGTACATCTATGATGTGCCGCCACTTTCATAATCTGAGGCCTTCAATGTAGCTATCATATGGTTATGTTCATAGCCTACATACATTTCCATTTGTAAAATTAGTCATCTCAGGATTTATTCACGTTCCTTCTCATTGTGATCTGCAATGGCATAACCATTTGCCTCTTATCATGACAACGAGCATCCTTGCTTTCGTTTACTCTTTCATTTAATTGTCTTTGGATCTTTCCGGTGTTGTGGGTACATTCCCTTTAAAGTTATCCTTCAAGGCCAGTCCTTCAGCTCTCGAGGAGACAGTCAACCATGCATCATGGTATTCATTAGATTTTGGAAGGTGTAATTCTTGCCTCATGTTTTACTCAATGAGGCCATCATGTTGGGCCTTTAGTATATTTATAATCTTACATCATACATGTGCATTGCGTTTAGTATACCATTCATACCTTAGCGATATGATCCATGGGCTTCTTAGTATGAAGTTCCTCGGTGCATTGAATCATGCACTGTTCATCATATTATCTCATGCCTTCTCCTCACCACGACCACCAGTTGCCCAGCGATCTGAACTAAAAGGCATGTTGCATTGATTCGCGGAATTTCGTTGCAAGGAACTTTGTTTCTGGATTCCAGAAATCTGAAGGCAGAAGTAGAGGTTTGGGGTTTTCACCGGCTCTTTCATCCACGCTGACCCTTAAACCGGGCACAGAGTTCGATTTCGGTTCTGGCGTCAGGATCCCGTTTTTTTCAGCGAATCTGTGGCCAACTCTCTATCGTTTTCTCAACTTCTATTCTATACTGACCCGACAATCGGGATTCCACGGTCCAGATCTCCCCAGCAATCAACAGTCCTGATTAAATCAATGATTTACCTAGCGCGACTTTAAGAGTCCTTCCATTTCCCCACATGGTGACCTCGAAGCTCCTAGATCAACGACTCTTGTTGATTCCGATCTAACGGATACTATTCCTCCAGAGCTTATTAGGTTTCCTACCAGAATAGTCTCATAGTCCAACTCATACGGGTGTTACCCTCTCTTTTATGAAAGCAATGAATAGAAGGGTCCCTCTTGGGAATCAACAATAATCCCAAAGGACTCCTTAAATAGGTTATCCTCATGAGTGGGATTCTAACCATTATGGAATTGAATTAAATCTGACCCTACGTATTTTCACTAATCCTCTCAATCATGAGGAATTATGCGCTCGGTTTAGTCTCTTAATAATGCAGAAATCATAAATTTCTAAGGATCCTACCAGTCCTTACGGGATTTCCCAATTCTTGAAGGTTTCTTCATTTGGGTCTTAACACTTATCTAACCAACCATCTCAATCACAAGAGACTCTACTTGTTTTAGTAGGTGGTCTTCGTTAAACTTAAAATAGAACAACTCAGTTCATTTCCCTTTTCTGGCTAGTGCAGCTTCATAGTACAATTTATTCCACCTTCGTTATTTGCACTCAGATCTTATCAGTATTAATGATCAGTGCACCCCTACTGCTTTGAGAGTAGTTACCATTTTTAACAGAGGGGTTAAAGAAATTTCAAAATTATAGTTTCATTCTACAGTCCCTCTCCTTAAAGCTTATGAGATAACATGATCTAGCGACTCGTGCACGAGCCTAAGCAGGCCAAGTATTGTAACCATTAACTCGATACCACTTTGTAACATACCCACTACCCAAATTTAAAATTTTGGGTTTAGTTCTCAAGTAGAGAATCCACGAAGCTTGTAGCCGCCAAGTGCCAAACCCGGTCCGCGGGTCTTTCATTCACCTGTACTGCTACCTTCACCTACACCATAGTCTTCCCTGATCCCAATTTCGGTTATCGGGGTTTCGTCTTTCCCAATGTCAAGAGTTCATGTACTCTCGAATTCCCGATGGTAGATGAACTCCTTTTTTAGCCTTAGCCCTTCCACAGCTAGGCTCCTAGTCCTACGACCATGTACCCAAGACCCTCGACCCATGACTTCGCTTTTCGTCGGGGTTTGAGGGCTTTCTAATATCGAAGTGCATGTGCACCTTGGATCCTCGATTCCCCGATTCCCGACACGCCCTTTGGCGTTAGCCCTCGACTATAGACTTAGAACCATATATTTGTTAACTTTGTGACCAGGTCTTATCTGCTGCCGAGGTTCGGGGTTTCGTGTGAAATATGAAGCCTCGCATCCGCTGGAATCCCCCAATTTCCGATGCGCAATTCCCGTTGGCGTCACTAGGAAGCCCTTCTTATTAACCAACATCAGCGGTAGTGGCGATCGAGATCAATGACCATGACCTCCTTATCCCGCGATTAGCAGGCCGGTTGGTTTTCCTCAGGGGGCTTCAACGTCTGGGATATCATGCTTGTCCCCGATGCGAGTGTCGGCGTTTAACGTTTTCAAAGTGCTGAAACACCTCTTGTCAGCGAATCCAGATTTCGATGACTAAGCGTCGATAGGCGACTTCATGATCGGAGCCTTCCTCGATGGCTCCGATCTATGCCACGTGTATCCTCGAGCGGACGGTCGATTCCCGGAGGGATTTCAAGACTTTCGATGTCACCGGTTTAACGCACCAAATCCGTTTCGAATCACCGGAAATATCGATGGCTCCATACGCGTGTCCCTAAATGGATTAAGACGGTCAAGATGAGCTCGGGGAGTTTCACGACTTATAGCATCCGTTCCCTCGACCTGGGACCTCAGAATATAGCGATGGCCAATATCCGGAGCTCTCTCCATTATTTCGACACTTTGTCCCTCGAGCGGATGGCTGCGGGTTATGTCGAAGGTTTCACAGGATTTCAGTTCTGTTGTCCTGAAACAGATTTCGATAAGCCTTAGTGGCATGATCGCCACGTGTCCCTCTTGATGGGCCGGTCCGGGTCGCTTAATGGGATGCTCCCGGGGCTTTGATGTCGTTTCCTTCGTGCCAGAAATTACGATTCCCTGATTTAGGCTCCACCGGAATCCTTGACGTAATGTCTCCGATGGATAGCTCGAGCTTGCCGGGATCAGCGATTCCCAAGCTGACAAGATTTCTTATAGAAATTCTCGATAGCTTCAATATCCTGATGACTTTTTAGGGACTCTCCTCTGTTCACTAGGGATTAACCCTGGTGTAACTCCTACCAAATCTGATGGCTATCAGGTAAACTTCCATACTCGTTAATACAGCATCGGGACTAAGCTCAGGGCATCTTAACCCTATCTAATGGCTGTGGTGTCATTTCAAAGATCGGCCGGTTGATCTATCCCACCACTTTGTGCACTCTTCCACTACTTCGTGTATGTGGAGAGATCCATGGTCTAAATGTTCTCATGGGTCTTGGGATCTACAATCCGATTTCCCTCGTTATACGGGGATGGAGAAAAGGGGCGAATATAGCAATTCCCTGTTTGCTTAAATTAATCTAGCGATTAGTGAATGGCTATGGGTCACTTGACGAAATCTCATTAGATGGAAGCTTGTTACTTATCCCTATGCTGCTACCTTGGAACCTTAAGAGGGTCATTCTTCTGCATTAGGGTTAGTAAGACTTAGCATTCAAGTCATGTTTATTTTCACAGGTTCTTGGTGATCCTTTCTACAAGAAATCCGCGTGAGATCATCCGGGGCATTCACAGAAACGGTAAGGAATTGACTCGAGGATGGGTGGAAGTTCGACTTGATTCGACTCATGCATAATCAAATTCATTTATGTACCAAATGTACGTAACATTTATTCCATAAGCATATATCTATTCGTGCTCATCAAACCACTGACCGACATTCTAACGAAATCATTCTGCAATTTGGGGAGTTACATGAAATATATATACATATCTTAGATTATGAATTTCAAGATGCGATACATATAGAAACACTTATGGGAATGTAACACGAAGGGGTGTGACCTCTTGAGGAAATCGTTCCATAGCCTTGGTAAATGCGTGGCGACTCAAGTTTCGCCGCAGTGAGAACCACGATGCTCTGAGGCTAGCGTCTCTCTACACCGATTGACCAAGAGCAAAGGTTTCGATGCTTCTCTCTACTATCACTCACTTTCTGCGTCATGCCGTTCCCCTCGCCTCTTCACTGTCGCCCTCACATAAAGCTTCTTATCCTCTCGCGAGGGTTGCATGTGGCGTTTCGCGATGTCGGGGCGGGCTCTACGGGATGGGCGGTTCATATCCATCCCTCATCGAAACCATCAGCCTACCGACTGTGACCATTAATTTTAGGGCCGGTAGTAGCTTTTGGATATAGGGCGATTGGGTCAAATCTGATTTAATTCTACGATTGGAAGTTAACACCACCTTTTCAAGATCCTTCCATGTCATGGTCTCTTTTTTGCACATCCCCTCCCAGCAGTCTTGTAATGTAAATTCATAATGTTATTTACGTTTATCGACCTTCTTCATAAGGTCCATTCACATCATACATTCACATTTCATCATGCTTTAGCATGGTAATTCTATTTTAAGATTAATTACAAGATTTGGAAGCGAGTTGCGGTCAGAGTGGATCGTAAAGGATAGCAGGTTGTTGGTCCCAAAGGAAAGTCATGAGACTTAACTCTTTATGGTTACCGGGATAGTGGACTCATGAAGTCGAAAGCTTGACGAGATTCATCGTGTGAATGAGGACCACCACCGGTACGGATATACTTTCGAAAAAGTGGAATTTGAAGACCAGGAGAAGATCTCGATTGTTGATCAAGGAGGCTAAGGGCCGTCGATGCGGTTGAGACTCGAAAGTCGGCGAGAGAAGAACCTTCTATTAGGGACAATGCATGGCGAGGAGCGATAAAGTTTTGGAAATATCCGGAAGAAACAAAGTTTGAAACTAAAACTCAATGGACTCATGGAGAAAATCGCCGCACATCGAAGTAATGGTGTTAGCGAATCTTCAACTTCGGAAGATAGCTATTGAGGAGGGAGCGAAAGTTGAGAGTTGATACTCGAATTTTGGAAGATTAGGAATCAATCGTAGGCTGATTGATTTGGAAGGGATCTACATGTCGAAATATCGTGTAGATATGGGATCACGTGTGAAAAGAAAAAGGTTGTTGATTGGACAGTTGGCTAGAGGAAGGTAAAGAATAGATAGTAGTCATTGATCACGGAAGGTATGTAGTCTGGAGATCAATAGTCGAGTTGGATTACGGGGCCAAAAATTTCTTGGATGTTAGAAATATGAGAGAGGACCGTAATTGATACCATGATTTTAACAAAGTGATGCATGGTAGTTGGAGGTGAATTGCAGGGAGAAATGTGGGTTGGTCTAAAACCATTCTTTTCCATGCTCGCAATAGCGTGTTTGCGCAAGGACATAGCGTGGGGCCATATGAAGAAGGGTCTATTTGTAGAAGGAGCTATCACCTGAACCTTAGTTTTTTGGAAGTGCGCAGGAATAGCCCATGGGTCTATTAGGACCTGCACCTAAAGGAAAAAGGGAGGCCTATGTATAATTGTTTTGGGTTCAATCCCGAGCCCGAAGAGTCGGTTCGACTTCGAGAAGATTGAAAGATCCTTGGCCGAGGGAGGTCAACAGACTGGCGGTGGGGCCTTGCATAAGTGCTTTCGAGGGTAGGAATAATCATGAGCGGTGATGCAGTGGGAGCACAAGAAGGTCAAAATCGAGAAGAATTGTGAATACGGGATCAACCAAGAAGTACATAGGGATAAAAGAAGTTGTTATAGTTTCTATGGGAAATAGAGTATGTTACGACTTGTTGGTTCAACGGAGGAAAGAATGCTTGCATGTTTACCAGAAGGAGTGTTGTTGGTGAGTTTGTTACATAAGGAGGGAAGAAACACTGACAATCATATTCAACATATTGTCTGGATATAAGGCTCATAATCAAACATGATTATGTTAAATATTGTACTGATCATATTCCAACAGTCTCACGAGTACCTAGGATATCACTATTTATGAGCCTATTTGTGTTTGTGTCATTAATTTGTTGCCTCAAAAAAATGATTTAAATAGAGGACTTGTGTGTTAAATTTAGAACAAAAGCAGTTATGTTAATAATAGAGTTTTTGCTTGCGTCGTTATCTTGCAAACTCAAAATTTCACTTGTAACATGGCACTTCTGAACTAATTCTGCAACATAAATAGTGAGAATAGTTCCCTCGGACATTACAAGACTATCTAAGTCTAGAAAATTAGTGTTCTTCTTCTTGCATATCTAGATTAGGCTCTCAATCATTCCATGGAACTTGCTACTACATATGGTGGTCCAATGTTTCCATTTCCATTATTTTTCATGTTTTTTTTTTTTTTTTTCATTTTTCATAAATTAATTTGACAATGGATTTTTTCAGTAGCTCTGAATAGGTTTTTTTTAACTTGGTTTGGATTTTCATCCCTATTTCCAAGAAAGTTCTTCGCTATTGCCAAATTTTTTTTGCCTATCTCATTTAATTGGGTATTGCATTGGCTAGTTGACTAGTTGATCTATATATACGACTTTAAGAGACTTTCGCGACATAATTGCTATAGTTGTGACATTGTTTGTGGCTTTTGTTTGAGCTGTTATTTTTAGTCACTTAGATTGAAAAAATCAGTTCTCAATCCACATGGCTATTATTTTGAACTACACAAGGTTAGTATGTTTTATTGATGTACTCGACATTTAACTTGTAAATTTTGTTCAAATGTGAAATTTCATGTAGCTTGTTTTTCCTTGATAATATATTATATGTGTGGTACCATATTTCATGTGTTTGGTTTTGGATCTAGTTAGTATATTCTATGGAAAAGGATATGTGGATTCCATAATATTCTAGGTTTATGGAATCACATACCCTTACTCAATTGTAGCTAGAATGTATCTCATGTACTCATTTAACTTGTAAATTTTTGTTCAAATGTCGAAATTTCATGTAGCTTGTTTTTTCCTTGATAATATATTATATGTGTAGTACCATATTTCATGTGTTTGGTTTTTGGATCTAGTTAGTATATTCTATGGAAAAGGATATGTGGATTCCATAATATTCTAGGTTTATGGAATCCACATACCTCTTTGCCTTCAATTGTAGCTAGAATGTCTCTCTCTTTTCATTGATAAAGTTATGGAAGTGCTCTTGAAACTCAACACTGATCGGTGAAATGATAGTAATTGATTGTCATTTTCTTCTCTCTTTTATTTTTAAGAACTAACAAAACAACACCAAAAAAGCTTGATTGAAGCTTTGATACCACTTGTTACATCCCTAGTACCCAAATGGGATCTCACTTGCATAAATTGAAAATAATATAACAGTGACAATAATGGTTGGGATACTGGAAGCACACCTAATGGTTGGCTAGCACTTACTAATTCAATTAAATGAAGGAAGAAATATCCATGAATAAAATCTTGAAGTTGATTGTTATATTGATAAATGATAAGTTATGGTATATATAATATAGGGATCAGGAAACTCATGTTTATAACAATAAGATACATAAACACTAACCCTAAACTTATGTTAGGTATATATGGCGTTATTATATAAAGGAAACATTTGTACACATATGACTTTATTATAAAGATGTTATCTATGTCGTGATTAGACACATAACAATCACTTTTAACTAACCACCTTCAACCATCTTAGCTTATGGCTAGCCACCTTTAACTTTCTTGTCTTATGACTAAGCACCTTTAACAAATTAACTTATGATTATATACCATACTCTTCCAATATAAATAAAGTCTATTTGTTTCAACTTTCTCAATAAAATCCACATACCCTTTTCTTATATGTGATGTTGTTTCTCTCAATTTTTTATAATCCCACACAATTCTAGATGTAGTGATTAACTCTAGTTTGTAGTTGATATAACTTGTTTATACACTATTAATAAGGAGTATCTAAAATATAAAAAATTCATGACGAAATCTATGATAAAATGATGAAATCTACTAGTCAGACAATGAAAAATGAGAACATGCCAAAGTGTCTTAGAAAATAAAACTGTGACCACTGTAAGTTGCATAAAATTGTGACCATTATATGTAGATGTAAATGAACACGTCATAATTTAAACCAACCCAACCCAATTGTGGATGACAAGTGGTTGAAATTATTTTTTTAGTGGTTAATTTCAAAGATTGGCATTTTGTCTACAAAACAACTTAGAGGCTAGTGTATGGTGTCGAGTGATTCAAGTTTGATAAATTTTGACCACTTTCGTTAAATGGTGTGTAATTATTTTCCACGGTGATTCAATAAACACCACTCTAAAGTACAAATTGAAGCATGCCGATTTTAATAGTTAATCGATAATAAATAAAAAAACATGTCCAAATGTCTTAGAAGAAATAATTGTGAGGATTGTAGGTCATTGTAAATAAACATGTCATAATCGAAAGGAGTAGCTAAAATATCATGAAGGAGTAGCTAAAATATAAAAATTTGAGAACTTACTATTTGGTATGGTGTAGGTAAAACAATTACTTGTCAGGACAAGGATTTGTCACTATGATCGAAAATGACAGGAAGCTTTCTCAGTTAAGAGATGCATTAGAGGCAAGGGGCGATGGAAAATGTTATTTCCCTTGCTATGATTGCAGAGGCTTGCAAAGAAAAATAATTTTAATAACAACATCTGAAAGACAATGTAGGGAGAAGGGGCACGCCGAAGGAGGTTATGAATATCGTCCCTTGGTAAGAGGATTCAATATTTAATGTATTCTCTATAATAATCATCATGTAATGACTTTTAGTAATATTTCTTATCAGAATTTTTATATTTTCTATACACACTAACATTTCTACGTTGTTTTTGAATATATAGATGATGCCCCCAAAATGTCGACCTCCAGAGAGTTATTTGCTAAGTACTAGCATAAATACTCCTTTACAAGGTGATGAACTTTGAGATAAGAATATTGAAGCTGTTGATTAAGTTATTAATGATGCTATGGATGGAGATAACATTAGTGATTCAAATCAAGAAGATGAGATACATAGATTGATCTAATACACATTTTCTCCAATGGATGAGGACAACCAAGATGATAGTCATGATGTTGATCCTCTACTTGAAAAGTCACATCAACCTCTTTATGAAGGCTGAACAACAAATCTTTTATCTGCTATATTGTTGTTGGTGGACCTGAAGGTTTTGAATGGTTTATCAAACACATGCCTCACATGGATACTAAGGTATTTAATTTGTTAATTATTTATGCCTGCATGTTCACAAATACTTAAAAGGTTCAATTTTTTCCTATATTGCTATTGTTTTCTAATTTGTAATTTAGTATATTAGATGCGATATTGATGATCAATATTGTTTACATTGAATTATTGTTTAGAATTTTGTAGATTATTAGGTGAAGTTCTATTATCGATGTCAAATATTTTTCCACACACATATTGAGAAATATCTGTGATTATGAAAGAAATTGGAATGGACTATCAGGCTATTGATGCATGTCCCAATGATCATATCATATATTATGGAAAATATGCATTAGAAAATTGATGCCCACAATGTCAAATAAGTATATATCGAATTGATAAAGAATAAAAGAAGGTGCCTCGCAAAGTTCTTCGTTATATTCCGATAATTCCACGTTTCCAATGATTGTTCAGGTTCCAAAGTATAGCACAGTTTATGGATTTCCATGCAAAGAACATAAGTCGAGACGATGTTCTTCAAATGGTTGTAGATGGTTCTGCATTGAAGTACATTTAAGAAAAGTGGTCAATTTTTAAAAAAGAACCTCGTAATGTTAGACTTTCGTTGGAAAATGATGGTGTCAATCCATTTGAAGAGTTGCATTCTATGTACTCAGTGTGGCATGTTTTTGTTATAAAAAACAACCTTCCTCCTTGGATGTCGATTAAGAGAGAGCACACAATGTTGGCAATGATTGTTCCAGGTATTTAATTATCTTTTATTTTCTTTAAAGTATGACAAAATATTTCATTTCTTTGTTTCATGCATGGTAATTATTTCTTTTATATATACCGACATATAGATAAGTATAATTAATCATGCAGTATGTTGAACCAATTAGGTAGGTACCAGGTTAAAGATATGAATGTATATATTGAGCCTCTTATCGATGAGTTGTTGAAGTTATAGGTTGGCATCACTATGTATGAAATCTCTAGACCAATAGGGAAAAAACGATTTCAATTCCATGGAATACTATCATGGAAAATTCATGATTGGTGCAGACCCCCTGCCCTTGGGCTGAGATCCGCGCAAGATCTTCACTAAAACCACGCCAAGGGTTAATCAAACCCTTTGTTTAAGCCACTAAGGATTTCAGGTTTCGAGAATTGGAGAGTTCCGATGTATTTCCACAACTCTTGGCAAATGCCAAAATGCAAATTGTCAACGAAGCTTGACCACTCCAACGCGACGAGCACATGCCACTTGTTACCCACTAGTTTCGGCTTTCGGGACTTCAAGTGAACAACCTACAATCGTTCCTCTTCCCTTATGATTCCTTGAACTCTGAAATTTCACCTTTGGCGAGATCGACGGTCGTGAGCCCTCCTCGATTTAACGGCTCCAGTCTTTTCAGGATTTCTCATACCAGGAGTTCACGACTCTCGACCCCAAATCACTTGTTGCGCCAATTTATGAATTTCGAAATAGAAACCTTTTCGGGATTCCGCGTACTGGGAGTTTGAAACTCTTGACTCCAAAATCAATTTTCGTGCTAATTCTCGAATTCTGGAATAGATCTATCGGCTCCTATCTTTTCGGGATTTCGTGAACCAGGAGTTTGAAACTCTCGATTCCAAAATCACAACCTCCTCTACTTCCTGAACCTTGAAATACCGAAATGGATAAATGACGATTAGCCCTAGACCAAATATCAGTCCATGTAACTACTTCCTCCGTGACCACAACCCTACTCCAAAGACACATCACGTTTCGCGACTTCGGGGTTTTCAATGCAAAGTGCCCCGACTCCTTGTTGTCAGAATTGTCGAAATGTCGAACCTCGAAATGTCGAAATGACGAAATTCCACTTCAAAGGGGAATCAACGGCTCCTATTGCTTCTCATCCAATGGTTTCTACACCTCCTGAGCTCTTGAATGCTAAAAGACATTCAACCTTAACCTTCTCACAGTTCTGCAAGATCCAACGGTCCATGGGATTTCACACTTCTTCCATGAGGAAATTCACTGTTCGTTCACTCTTCTTCAAGGATCTCTTGACCAAAATGACTTGGCATCCTTCCACCTGAACTTGACTTCTGCGAGATGATTTCGATCTCCGCCTCCCTTTGAACACTTCAAAGGTTATATCCCTCCTGAGCTCTCACTTGCAACCTCAAGCCCCCCCAAAAGAAATCCTTCTCGCACTCCTTACGCCAAACTTTCAAATAACCTTTATTTATTTGAGTCTTTGACCCTGTGCACTCTTTGAAACAATAGTGCTTCAAATTTCCCCTTGGTTGATAAGTTCTAAGCTTCCACCAGCCTGCGCACACCTTGCATGACTCTGTACTTCACCTGCACTTATGCTGGTATGAGAACAATGATATCTCTTCTGAGCTTTCTGAGATAAAACTCAGACCCTCGTCAACACACACATTGTGAATGTTCACTGCACTCCTTGCAGGAATTCTTAGTAAGAGAAACAATTGAAACTCATTATTCTCCTCTCTCAAACTTCATACACTCAACATGAAATCATAATCCTGACACAACATTGAAACAAATGCATAACAGAGAAAATAAAACAGCTGTAAACATACCATTTAACAAATGTAAACTGTAAGCATCATAACACCATGAAAATTGAGTCAAAGCTTTATATATATTAAATCAAGTACTCCTGTACATGGGTTCTTCTCTACATTTCTCTGCTATATCTCTACAACTTATGAAATCTCTAAAATGATAATGTTCCTATTCTAATGATACAAGGGTGAGAGTGTCTATATCCATTTTACCTCCTACACTTCTAAACTGACTAATCTATTAAATAAAATCTACCTACTTTCATTAAACAGAATTAAATGCCTATTACATCCAG
>SNQJ01S0158201.1:0-16995 GCA_010110895.2 Picea sitchensis
AATAAATCTCTTAGCCTTGATACTCTTCTTATTATAGGCTGCAAGAAGAGTAGCATCAGTAGGTACCACAACAGGATGAGTAGTGGTATTCTCCACAATGTCCCACAACTCGTTCTCTTGCAAAAGCAAGATCATCCTCTCCTGCCAAGCACCAAAATTCGCTGCCCCATCAAGTCTGTCTTCAACCCTCAAACCAGTAGCCATGACCCTCTTTCTGCTGAAAATCAAAAATTTAAAAATCTGCCCTGTGAAGTGACTGCTGTCCTATTTTCTGTTTGCTGGAATTTCTGCCTTTCTTCAACTCAGCTCTGATACCATGTTAAATTTTCAAAATCCCACTTAGTTTCAGTCTCACTGAATTTTCTACCAAATTTAAATGCCAAACTTAGTTTCAGCACTATTTCAGCATATGCTACAACGGTGTTTCAGCATCTGCTCACAGTGGTGTTTCAGCATCAGCATATCCTACAGCCTGGTGTTTCAGCATCTGCTCACAGTGGTGTTTCAGCATCAGCATATGCTACAGCCTGGTGTTTCAGCATATACTCAGCACTGTGTTTCAGCATAATCTACAACGGTGTTTCAGCATAAGCTACAGCGGTGTTTCAGCATCTAAAACTTTAACAGAAAATAAATTTCGGAACAGAAAATAAATTTCAAAATTGAAACATGAGGATTATGAACATCGTTTTCAATGCAGAAATTAAATATAAGCAATATGCAAAACTCAGAAAATATTAGACACAAATATTTTCGGTCTAACTTCGACCTTGGAAAAACCCACAAGGGGAAAACCAGTTAGAGAGGGATTTGTATTATTTATGAGCTTCTGAGAAATTCTTTTATAGCATTTTCATCTTCATATATTTACACAAACTTATCTGGACATTCCTGTAGCTTTTCTCCTCAATTTCTAAACCAGAAATTCGTACAACAGTACGACAATTAATGTTATACGGACTGTCACGAAATTTGTGCCAAAACTCTGCTAAGATTCAATTTCTATGCCACTCAATGCTATTCGGCAACCTTGGAATGCATGCCAGTGCTCCCAGAAATTGTTGTTGCTGTCTCTTTTCTTCAGCTCGACCTCTCTCTTGCTCTCTCTTGTTTTCTCAATAAGAATTCTTCAGCTCCTCTCTTGTTCTCTCAACAAGACTGCTGTTTCTTCCTCTTGCTCTTGGCATCTCACCAAAAAGCCTCTTGGCCTCTCACCAAGATTTCTTCCACTTCTTCCCTCTTCAAGAATGGGTGCGCCCATTTGCCTTAATCAACCTCATGAGGGAAGGTGAGGAGTTTTCTAATTCCTCACCAAGATTTCTTCAACTCCCTTCTTCCCTCCCAGAGTTCAAGAGCCTCTTGCATCTCACCAAGAGTCTCTGTTTCTCAACAAGATTGCTTCCACTTACCCAAGAAGGGGTGCGCCCACTTGCCTTAATCAACCTCAAGGAGGGAAGGCAGAAGTTTTTCTAATGTAATGGTTGAGATTAGATCAAATGGGTGGCTGAGATTTGGTGTCTCTTCACTCACCCCATGAATCATAGTTATCTTTTAATTTTGCATCTCACAAATTACTATGACTAAGACTCCGCATATTCGGCAATTTCTCCCTTTAGGCACCTAGGGAAGAGAAACACTTGCCTTGTACTTTTATTTAATTTAAAATTTAACACTCCCTCATACCAGAGGTAGTGGGGTACATTCAGCACTCCAAGCTTGTCCCTGAAAAATACAAACTTGCCCCTGTTCAATGATTTCTTCTGAATTACACACATGAGACTCTCTCCTATGCACCTCAAAGTATGCCTCTCATCCCATAGAAATAGTGGCAGCCCCCCATCATGTAACATGGCTCTCTCATCCCCAACAATGGCCCTATTTTTCCTCTCTCAACATACCCCATTCTAACAAGGGTTGTAAGGAACAATCAACTCTCCCCTGATGCCCTCTCCTCGCATTTAAATCAATAAAATCCCTTGGAGGTATACTCACCCCATTGTCCCATCTCAGGACTCCATTTTTCTTCCTCGTCAAGTTCTCCACAAGTAGCTTTGAACTCTTGAAACCAACTAAAGAAAATCCGTGACTTTCAGAGAAGTCATCAATGAATACAAATAGTATAGGGATCCAGTCAACAATGCCAAAGACATCGGGCCACATACATCCTAATATATAAGACTGCATTCTCATCAGCTTCTACTTTCACTGCTTCAGAATAAGTCTTGTGTATTTTCCTACTGACACCCTCTTTGCACAACCTTCCATGGTGCTCGAATCAAACTGAACTCTGTCATCAACTCCTCTTTAACCTCTCAAGAAAGCCCCATGGTGCAATGTGCTATCCTCCTATATGCCATATCTCAAGATAGGTCAGCTTACTACTGGTAGACAAGAATCAATGCTTGCACTGGCCGAACAAGAACTTATGTTGTTCTCATGCTAGGCAGTACCACCACTTGGTCAAATGATGCTAGACCCTCATGGGGAAAGAAGAACCCGCCATCAATTAACAAGACCTCATAGCCCTTTCTACTCAATAAACCAAGACAAAGTTCTCCTTCAAGTTCGGAACATAAAGAACCTCCACAAAGTCATAGGAGGCAAATACTCCCTCCTAAATGATACGGTCCCACAACCACCCACCTTGAACTCCGGGTCATCTCCAAGCACTACTTCAACATCACCAATCCAAGTAAGATCTGGTGCTCACGAAATGTCACATATGATGGCTTAGAGGCACCATCACAATATACTGCATCTGGGAGTGGTCCTCGAGGTTAGACATCCAATCAAGGAAAATTCCTTGTCAAACTTGTGGCATGCAAAGCAAAGTCAAGTGCTTTGCAAGCCACAAGTTTGGGCACTATGCAGGACAGTGCCCAAACTTATGGCAAGAAAGCACTTTGACTTTGCTCATGTCTTTCTTTCCCTTCACCCTTGGGCTTCAGTCCTCCCTTAAATCTTTTCAATTTCTTTCATAGTGGTAGCAAGAGCCACATTCTCTCCTCATGACCAAGATGAACTCATGCATATAACTCTCCGGCCCTCCTTAACAAATTCATCCCAAAGACATTCCTAACCGGGAATCTTCTCCCTAGCAACAATGCCTCCATAAAAACATCCCATTGTTTGGAACACCATTCAATGATGTTCTCACAAGATCACTACCAACTATGGCTTCCCCCACAGCACCAAGCTCATCCCTCACCTATGACAATCTAGTAAGGTATGTGACCACATTTTCACTTTAATACTTTTATAGTTCTTTTGTTTCTAAACTATCTTCGACTTATTTGTACTTTTGTACAATTTAGTCAAAGACTTCTACATCTCATAGGCATGTGTCTTCCCTGTCAAGGGAGGAATCAAATGATCCTTGATGGCATCAAGAATAAATCTCTAGCCTTGATACTCTTCTTATTAAAGGCTGCAAGAAGAGTAACATCAAGAGGGGTACCACAACAGGATGAGAGTAGTGGTATTCTCCACAATGTCTCACAACTGCCTTTCCTTCAAAAGCAAGGATCATCCTCCTTCCAAGCAACGGCACCAAAATTCACTCATTTCACTGGGAGTCCGTTTCAACTCAAACCAGGCCATGACCTCTTTCTCATTGAAAATCACAAATTCAAAAATCATCCCTATGAAGTGACTCAGCCATTCTATTTTTTGTTTGTCGGAATTTCTGCTTTCTTCAACTCACTGATACCATGTTAATTTTTCAAAATCCCAACCCAGCTTCAAATTCTCATTGATTTTTTCACCAAATTTAAAATGCCAAACTCAAGCCAAAGACTATTTCATCATATACATACTGTTTCAAAGATTCACTCACAGCAGGCTTGAACAAGATGTTACAACTCAGTTGTTTTAGCATCTCACCACAATGGCAGCCAAAGATCAAGATATGCTACATAAATGGGTGTTTCAAAGATATACTACAATGTTTTAGCATAGTTACATCGATGTTTCAAAGATCTAAAACTTAATGTAAAATAAATTCGAACATATAAATAAATTTAATCCAAACATGAGGATTATGAATATCAAGCTTCAACCCAGAAATTAAATATCAGCAATATGCAAAACTTACAAAATATTAGACACAAATATTTTCTACCAACTTTCTCGACTGAAAACTCCACAAGGGGAAACCAATAGAGAGGGATTTGTATTATTTATGAGCTCAGAAATTTCTTTTACAACATTTTCATCTTCGGATATTTACACAAACTTATCTAGCCATTCCTATAGCTTTGCTCCTCAATTTATGAAACAGAAATTCGTACAAATGCATTTGCATAATTATCATGTAATGACTGCCACAAAATTTGTTAAAATAAGATTCAATTTCGTACACTCAATGCTATTTCAAGAACCTTGGAATGCTGTCTCGGGGAATTGTTATTTCAAGCATCTCTTTCTTCAGCCACCTCTCTCTTTTGCTCTCTTTGTTTTCAACAAGAATTTTTCCGCCTCCTCTCTGTTCTCTCAACAAGATGTTTTTCTTTGCTGTTCTTCGCATCTCACCAAAAATCCTCTTGCCCTCTCACCAAGATTTCTTCAACCTCTTTCGTGTTTCCAGATTCACCAAGAGTCTCATCTCTTGGCACTTCACCAAGAGTCTCTTGCTCTCTCTACAAGACTGCTGCTGCATCAACTTACCCAAGAATGGGTGCTCCCACTTGCCTTAATCAACCCCATGAGGTAGGTGAGGAGTTTTTCTAATCTAATGGTTGAGATTAGATCGAGGGTATCACGGTGTCTCTTCACTCACCTCACTTTTAATCATAAAGTTATCTTTAATTTGCATCCACAAATTAATTTGACTAAGACCCATATTCAGTTCCTCCCCCCAGGCAAATCTATAGGGAAGAGAGTTCTGCCTTGGTACTTTTATTTTAATTCTAAAATTTAACAATACTCACACCACAACACATATTAAAGATACCCTTTTCATCAACCCTCACAAGTTATGAGGATAATGTGCGTAATATTGTAATGAAGGCTAGCCTTACAAGAAGATAACTTTTGATGTATTTTCTCTCAGGTAAGGACAAGGAGGTGCAAAGAGACATCAAAATTATGCCCTACAAAATTGTAAATAAAGATGGGAAGCCTTAAATTCAGGTGAAGATCAGGGATGATGAAATCAAAGTTTTCAGTCCCAAGGAAATCAGTGAAATGATTTTGTTGAAAATGAAGGAGATAGTTGAGTCCTAGATTGGGAAGAAAATCAATATTTTATAGTTAGCCTGCAATTCTAGAAGGCTGAAGATCCCCGAAGGAAAAACATAAGCTGATATAAAAATTCATATTTATGCTAAAATGGAGTGTTATTAAAGGATAGAAATAATGTATATAACCACCGATGTCAACAAAAAGCTGACACACAACTTCCATTTTTTTTTGTCATGATTTCAATGACAATGGCAAAAGCAACCAAGGATGTTGGAGTAATTGTTGGGCTAAATGTTTCTCGTATAATAAATGAACCAACAGCTGCAACAATTGCATATGGATTAGATAAAAAGGGAGGAGAAAAGAATATTCTTATTTATGACCTTGGTGGTAAACTTTTGATGTATACTCTCACCATTGATAATGCAGGTTTTCAAGTGTTGCTTCAACTACGGAGACACTCATTTAGAGGTTTGTCTGTCTAATTTTGGTCTACAGCTTTTTTATTCAACTTAGGTGAGCAAAATTTTCCACAGACAGTCAATGCCTCAGAATTTTTAATGCTCACTAGAGGGCTTTTCTTCATACCCATTATCATCTTCATGCATAATTTCTTCATACTTTCTTGTCCTAATAAAAATTGAACACCATTTTTGGTTTGTTCTCTACAACATCAGAAGTTGTTGCTTCTTAAGATTAAAGACTAGTAAATATTCTCTTGAAAGTCAGCTAATGAGAGACAGCTATACTAATATCCTCTCCCAGCTTATTGTCCCAAGGGGCAGGGCAGTAATAAAGTTTAATGGGGCTACTAAGGGCAAAAAAATGGTGGACTATAAATTGTTTATTCTTTCCAAGATTTTTTTGTGCCTGGCTGTAAGCAGATACTTAACCGATGCATGATTATATTTCCTACTTTGCCTTCTCTATTGATTTATATTACTTATTGATATTGATGGTAAAAAGAGGAGAAATCTTTGTTAAGTTTTTCATTTAAAAACATATTGTCTTGTTATCTTGATGTATTATTGGCTAATAATCCATTCTTTTATGCAGTTGTCAATTTACCCTCTCCAAATCATCATTGGTTTTTCACAAATGACTCCATTGCTTCGATCGATCATGTGATGGGCATAGTTGATGCAAAATCTATTAAAACTACAAACATTCTTATAGAGGACTCAGAGTTGTTGGGAACCATCAACAACAACACTCCATACAACAAGAGGCCCAATGAACTCTTTATTTATATCTATCACACCACTAGACTAAGAGATGTTCTCAATGGAGAAGATCTTGTATTTTGTACAACACCATGGTATTTTTTGGTAGGTTGGGAATATGTTGTTCATCTCAAGGCATTTTCCCAAAATTCAAGCACTAACCCTTTATTTGACATAGGGTTTGTGTTATGAAAAACCCTACACTTTGGTTGCAATTCCTATTCCAAAATGCCTGCTCTTCACCATTAATTTCTATAGATTAGTTGTTTGGTTTAGGTTGTTTTCTATGTGATGTTACAAGATATCTTTACGGTTGCATATTGTTATGTTGGGATTGTGTTGGGCTTCCAAAGTGAGTGACAAATCAGGAAGTTTATGAAAACTTTCTTGGCAAGGATTTGTGTACATTGAGAGGGTGAACACTAAGGAAACATAAGGTTATATGTACAACAACATAAAGAAACATAAGGATTCATGTACAACAACAAAAAACTCTAGGACCACTACAGTTGATTTAATAAGATTCATTCATACATAGTTAACTTCCTATTCAAGAGATGCTCAACAAAAATGGGAGAACACCTTCACAATGGTATGGTAGTTCTTTGAAATAATGGTCCTTCCACACGACAATAGATATAGAATTTTTGAAGAATGCTTTGGTGAGGTTTGGATGTTCGGCTTAGAATCAATTTATCTAGTCTAGTGAGGGCTATGCATACATCTTCAAAAATTTCAATTATATAAGCATGTGTTAAGGTTCCACATGATCAATCTAGGATAAGACATTGCTCAAAATGTGATAGGGTTATGGGATCCTCAGGCATCGTTGCTAGGGATGGATGAGGAGCTACTAGACTACTCAGATGACTCGATGGGGGGTTAGTTGATCTAGATGAGCTCATATACTCGTGTTCCTAGCATTTTCATAGATTCATGGAGGAGGGACCTTATGGGGGCACAACCATTGGAGGAGGAAACAATGGACATTATCAACAAGATGGCCTAGGGCTATCTACAGATGGATTCAAGGGGCTATGACCTCTGTACCTGGCTATGTTGGAGGAAAGGATGAAGGGTAGAGGTTTTGTTTCTCCTTAGGACTTTAATGTCACAAGAGATGTTCCACCTTAGTGTCACAAAAAAACATTCCACACCCAAGCAGTATAATGGTGAAGATATTAGAGATCCAAATTGTCATTCCACAAGACCAGAGAGGATGGACCAACTAATTGACATTATGCAACTACTAGTACTGATATCCCTTGTTCTATCCTACGAGGCTATTGAATTACCTTTTTACAACTTAGTGGGATTTTATGAAGCTCAACCAAAGGTAGATTTCATTAAGAAACATATGAATCAGATTCTCAAGGAGTGGTTCCATTATGGTTGAAGTAGGTAGCCAAGATCAACATTCTCTAGAAAGGGAAAAGGAGACCCAAAAGTTAGAAAGGCATAAAAAAAATTGAGGATCTAGTAATATTGAACCTAGGGACCAAAAACTAGGCTCAACAATCTCTTGGAACTTGAAGAATCGGTGGTATTAGACATGTTCCCTTGCATAAAAATGACTAGTGATTGTCTTAAGGATTGGACCAAACAAATTTTGAACCCTTGGTTGGATACTCTCACATTATGACTGGAAAAGGGATGGTTATTTGGGTTTAACACCGGCAAAGGTAAAACAAATTTACAAGATGGAAGTGGGTTTCACATATATATATTTTAAATGGCATGTGGGTTTTGATGTCAGAACTACTCGTTTGGAAATTCTTCCCTGAAGATTTTTTAAGTTTTTCCTCCACAACTTAAAATGGATGATCATGTAGCGTGGCACAAAGTTTGCAAGACCCCAAGAAAAATTTTATGCCTGTGAAGGGCCTTGCGCTAGGCTAGATAAATTCCCCAACTTCTACCAACCTGGAATTCAGTGGTTCTTCAAGCTGACCTTTAGATCGCTCCCTAGCCTGAAGTCAACTTTTGGTCCATAATATTAGATAATTGATTTGTGATTGAATCATATTCATTATATAATTCTTCTAATAGCTTTAGCTGATTGATGTTAAGGTCATCATTTTATTGCATTTTTAGAGAATATGGGTTAGGCAGTTTCATTGTGGTTGTCTTCATTGGATGTTACATGTGTTTTATGATTGTATTTCATTTAGGATTTATTTGTATTGAACTGATAATTTTGTATTAAACTTGCTAACAATTTTCTTAACTTACAAATACAGATAGCTGGAAAAATCGTTGGGTGCAATCTGATTGGAAAATTGATGAAAGCTTGGTTGGAGATTGCGCATAAGGAAATGGAATGGGATCCAAATAAAAAACGTATATAAAACAAAAAAATAAAAACGCACAAATACAGATAGTTGGAAAGTCATTAAAAGTAATCCGATTAAAAAGGATGAAAGCTTTGGTTGAGATTGGGTACATCAAGGGAAATGGAACATGGATCCAAATAAAACATAAGTATAAACAAAAATAAAAAACGTGAAAATAATACCCCAGGACAAAACATATTTGGTCTAAAGTCTGAAGTTTTTGTCCCACAATTTAAATAAATATCTTTAAGGAATTTAAAGATGAAAGACTAGGTAACTAGTAAATACCTATCAAGACATTTGCAAAGTTGAAACCATGGTAATTATTCACCGCCAAAGCCTCGCGTGGCACCTTCCGAGTTTCTTCTGCTATGAACAAGTGGCTCCACGGACCACCAGGCTAATAAATGTAACAAATTCTTCTCTGAACAGGAATCTACACCACTAGCATCTCTTGCCCTCTTTATGTTCCGTCGAGGGGAAATAAACATGAAAATTCAATATATGTAAATCAAGCCTTGGCGATTTAGATATTTTCTGGATGGTCAGTAGATAGTGGACTCTGTAGTTCTCACGAACGAACTAGAAAAGTAACAAAGCTATGATTTTAACCCTGGGCAGATGCCATACAATTTATACCAGGTGGAAGGGCCAAAATGTGGCTACCCAGTGCCCATTTCACAAAATCTGGGATAATTAAATGATAAACCCCAATTTTACCAAATGGAAGGGCGAAGAACCTATCAGAAATTCCCATACTTCTAGAAATTTGGCTAATGGAAGCTTGTCCCTCCAAATTTTAGGGGTGAAATATAATTTTTTTTCCTCTATCTCTCCTAAAAACAAGGGCTAACCCTGTACACAATTTTTCCCCTAAAATAAATTATGGGCTAATGATATAAGTTTTAAAAAATCACTTTAATACAAAAAATTCGCCCAATAAAAAATTGGAAGCCCCTAAATTTCGCCCATGAGCGAAATTTCACCCCTAAAATCATCTATGATTACATCATTCTTAACAAGAATGAAATGAATGCAATCGAAGAAAATTTAGAAACTTCCCCTTTTCTCATGTGGGTTAGAGTCTGTTCTCAAATAATCAAATGCTCAAGTTTAAAATTAGGTTTGCATCATGATCTAAACACAAATAAGATTGAATGTACCATTTTAGATGACGATAAGCTTAAATATGAGTTCCATATATTTCAAAATGATTGATCAAAGCATTGAAAATTTATATAGACACTAGTTGAGTAACCCTTCTATGAATAGGAAAGGCTTAATTAAAAAGTTGATTAAACAAAAAATTGAAAAAAAAAGTAAAAAAAAAGGCATATTCAACACAAATAAGATTGAACACTTATATATATAATTCTCGACATAAAAACAAACTAAATATCACTAATGTGAAATGTATATACATTTAAGAATCATCATGAATAGATGCATCATTCTCATCTATGGATGAATCGTCCTCAATACCAATCTCCATCACTCTCTTCTCCACATTTTGTTCAATCTCCACATTGCCCTATGACACATTTCAAATTTGTACATTTGAAAATTAAATTTAAATGATTTTAACACATTAAATTGTAGTTTTAAATTTTGAAACATCTAATACATGTGATGTGCCAACCTGAATATCATCAAACACAAAAAATAATTTCATTCCCTTGGTCGGTCGAGTCACGATCTTAGCCACCATACCCTAAGATTCAATAAATTATATATTGTTTAAGACATTTTCCTTTTAAATTAACAATTTAAATGACATTGCAATTTTCATATATAACTAAAGTTGTTTTCAACATCCAATGATACCTGTGAACTCCCACCCTCTTCAAACTCTCCCAATGAGAATTGGGACAAGCCTTCCCAAGTAGTGGGAAACGAAATAGGGATCTGTGAACAACACAACTAAGAATTAAATAGGGTTCAATGTATTCACATTAATACAAAAACATAAATTTCATGTATGTTGATTATTCAACAAGTTGTGAAGATTGGACAACTAAAGTGGTCATATGTGCATATTAGAAAACACATACATGATTCAACCCATCCAAATTTAAACTCTTTGTATCAGGTCCCCTATTTAATAAAGATTCTTTTAACATATGACCAAACTGAAATTAATGACGATAAGAACTCAATTATTTCTAAAGATACAATTATATGTATCTAGATCTAGAACTACAAGAAAACTATCCTCAAATGCATGAAAATATTTCTAACTATAACACATACCAATTTGATGTTCGGTTCATCATTATGAATTAACACCTTCCAACCATTACGACAAAAGTTTTCACACTCTCGTATATCTTCTACTGACATGGAATCTATCTCCTCATCTATTTTGTAAACAAAATTGGTTTGATAGTTGGCTTCAACTCTCTAACGATTCAAACCAACATCAACACCATAAAAAATTGATTCTAATTTTTCTCTGATTGAATTCCTAGCCTCCTTGCCAACATCTGATGTAGCTCGCATCTCTGAATTTGAGGAAAATTCTCATGTTGGACGAGATACCAAAGGTTTTGGAGGCCTCTGCAATGTTGCATTTCGATATGGCCCTTTCTGATCATATGCTCATCCTTTACCAGCCCTATAATAACTAGATGGTAGGTTGGTATAATCAGGGTGCATGCTCATGAAAACATATGCATAAAATAGTCTAGAAAAGTAATGTGGAACCCCATCATTCCACAACAACTTCCCATATGCTGCGAAAAATCTATTATAAATATGTCTTGTTATATTGGGGTGCTTAAAATATTGCACCTTCAACATTTTTGGCTTTGTCCCTTCTTTGAAATTGAACATAAAAATTGCATGTTCTTTTGAAACTCTACTTTGTACTACTTCCCATTTATCGGGGCCCATCACCTCTGACTTTCACCTCCTCATAAAATCGATAAAACTATCAGTCATTGGCCCCATATTTTTATATTCATCCATAAAGTTCTGTAATGAATGAAAAACAATCTCTAATATTTTCTTACTCTCTTAAGGGTGATCCAAGCACCTCAAATCATTTTGTAGCCTACTTTTAACACTTGAACATTATTTGAGGGTCATTGCTTCAGTATAACCTTCCCAAGGAAGATCATCACCAACATATGAGGGATAGGTGGACGTAGGCATGTAATGTCTTGTTTCTTGATAGCAACCCCTTAATCCACCTTCACCCTCTTCACGAACATTGGAATCTTCATGATAACCACTCTCTCTTTAATTATCTTCTCTCACATTAAACTCATCATCTACACATACACATTTGAAAGTAATTACAACATTTAACAGAAACAAAAAAACATACAAAAATTTAAAACAAAAAACGTATGTATATAAAAAATAAACATAAATACAAAATCAAAAATAATTACCAAACATATATTCTTTTCGTGATGGATTCCCTTCATTATTCAATGTTGGAGTATTAATGTGCAACCTGTCTAAGAAAGTTTCATCTATAGAACTATTTTGAGCACATTCTCTGGATGATCTATTCACATATTCATTTGATAATATTCTCCTCTGACTATATTTCCTTTGGTACTAGTTTCCCCTCAGAAGCTTCCCTGCCTTATTGAGATATGGGTTCTTATTCCTTCTTCATTGGATATCCTAGAGCATTTGCAAGGAATTTTTGAATACTCTTGTCTTGACATCTCGCCTCGATAAATATCCTTTGAAAATCCATGAATATGAAAATTCATAAGTTATAGAAACATAAAATGAAAATATAATTTATAAAACAACTTGAAGGAATTTAAGCGTTTTTAGCAACTTCAAATCATCAAAGACATATATTGAAAAAACTAACAACTATATTTTTTACTATGATACTATACATAATGAACATAAAAAATATTTTAATATAAAAAAAATGTAACATGTAGAAGATAATCTATATCTATGTAAATTGTAGAAGGTAATTTTAAAGATAATCTATGTGTAAAATGTTAAAATTTAACGAAACAAATTATAGGTAGCTAAAACAAGAATATTGATTTTAATTTCTAAACATTAGCTACTTGTATGTTACAATCAACAAGACATTAAAACTTCTGATCCATAATCTGGTAGCATAAAAACAATAAATGACAAAAAAATTACTTAGATGAAACAAGAAACATTATTACCTGCTATGTTGTTTTTATCCTCTTAGATATATTCTCAAAAAAATATTAAGGAATCATTGATCAAACCCTTAGGGGAGATCTCACCATGACACTTAGAACAAATTCCCAAAAAAGACTTTTAGGGTAAAATATCAAAATACTAACCAAAAACATACAGACGTGGCACCAACAATAGAAGAGGACAATGAAAACATACACAGGGTGGCATATGCAAGGAGATGAGGAGGGAAGCACCAACAAGGAGAAGAGCAAGACGACACCAGTAAGGAGAACCAGAAACCCCAAACAAAAACCAAGAAGAGACCTACGACAAGATGGAAAAGACCCTTAGGGGTCAGCGACAACAAGAGGTTGGTGAGGTAAGCCCACGGTGTCTTAATACACCAAGAAGAACTCTCCTATAGGGGTTGAAGCCACTCAACAATATGAACAAGAAGGAGCCGCATAAAACCTCAGATCAAAACTCAGTTTAGAAGAGAGTGTGTGTGTAAAGAGTGAGGATAGGTCTATTTTATAGTTTTGGTAGGTAGGTTAGGGCTATCATATTAGTCCTAACTTTAGGGTTAGTTTTAAACCCTAATAATTAAATAATTTAAACAAATAATATTTTATAACATAAAATATCAATTGTTGAATCATAAAAGTCAATAAGAAAAAAACAAGTCAAGGAGAGGGGATTCAAAGTCAAGGTGGCTAGATTTGCTTAGAAAGAAGTAAAGAAACAAACCAAAAACCCACACAAAAATTAAGGGGGACGTAACTCAAGTAAGGGGGGTTTCAAGACAAAGTCAAGAAGGTAAGTTCTTCTTTAATGGAAGAATGTCCACATGAGTCTCATGATATAACTTATAATCTTTTATCATCCCAACATACGAGGAATATCAATGATGTGATCATGCCCTTCTTCTTAACTTCTCCTAGGTCTCATGGACCATCCTAGGAGAGAAGAGGGTCACACATTATCTTGTCTTGGTACTTAACGAATAAGAAAAATAAAAGAAGAAAATGTAAATATCCAATGGGTTACCCTATATTTTATATGGCCCTAAATAGAACTCATTTTTAAATAGATTCTTCAAGGAGAAATGGGACTAAGTGGATTGGACTCAAATTTCATTTTCCACTAATTTTAAAATTAAATTAATTTAAAATCAACAGTTTAGATTTACCTTCAACCTAAAGAGACATCAATCAATGACCCTTGTGTTAATCGTAATGACTCTTACTTGTATAAGTAATAAGGTTGATTAGGATCATAAGCTTATCCATATTAACCAAGCAAGTGTTACTTAATCTATGACACTTACTTAACAAGACTAAATTAGTAGTAGTGATTAGCCTAATTGAGTTATATGAGTACACATAACAAGTCAATAGTGATCTCAATACTAAGCGGGAAACAAGAACATGTTAATTACAGGTATTTCTTATATGTTTACTTGTAGTACAATGTACATATCCTTATATTAATGAATAGAGTGAATCAATGGGATTATTAGTCAATAGTTAATCTGTTGCAAGCTATGAAAACTAACATGTAATTTAGCCATATCCATGTATAGAGACAGGGTCGAATTTGACCATGCCTATGTACAAGGACATGGCCAAATTCTGTATAAACTAACATTTAATTCATCCCTATATAGGGACAAGCCCGAATTCGGCCTTGTACCTGTACATGGACAAGGTTGAAATCGGCCATGTCCATGTACAGGGACATTCCCAAATTTGACCTTGTCCATGTATATAGGCAGGCCTGAATTTGGCCATGTATATGGACATGGACATGGATGAATTTGTGCTTGTCCCTTTACATGGACAGGACCAATTCAAACATGTCCATGTATAGGGATATGCATGAATTCGGCCCTATCCATGTACATGGACATGCTCGAATTGGCCTATCCATAAGTCTAAACCATCAAGAATATGACTTAGCCTTTATATAACCTAAGGAAAAAACCTAAATCATATGCCCAAGCCTCACATAATACTTCCTTGCATATAATGAGAATAATTCTTTGAAATTTTTTATAATATAAAAATACACAACTTTACTCAAAACAAAAAACATCTAAATAATTGAAAATTTAATTAATTTAGGAATAGGTAGCATAAATACCTAGAACCTGAAGCAACAAAAACAAACAACAACAAGAAACAACAATGAACAATAGCAAGAAAAATAAACCAACAACAACAACCAACAATAACCACCACTAGAAGCAACCAACAACATCCACCAACCAATAGTTCAGAGACGTGTAAAATGAACGATGTGCGGGGGATATTTAAAATGGTTTTCGTCCGAAAGGTTTTTTTAGACGAAACCCATTTTCGACCAAAATATTCTTTCAGTCGAAACATATTTCAGAGAAAAATTTGTCACCGAGGAAAAAAATTGTCTTCCTTATTTTGACCGAAACATCTTTTGGAAAAAATGATGTTACCAGAAAAAAAAATCTATCTTGATAATATGGTACACGACAATCAAGGCCTTCGTCACAGTACCATTTGATTTGACGTCTAAAGGTTTGGCCAAAAAATGTTACTAGGAATTTTGGAGACCTAATTCTCACAAAAGTGTTACCCACCTTCATGATTTTACCCTTTGTGCGGAAAAAATATTTTAACCCAAGGGATTGGATCCCTCTCCATTAAAATAAATCAAGAGTTAACACGAATCTAGTCTATTTCTTTTTTTTTTAGTATGATTTTCCCTTCTTCATTGATCTATGGTAAAATAGTTTGAACTAGGATCTTGTCACCGTTACCTTCTTTAAACAAGAAACATGGAAGAATGGATGTACATGTGAATATGGAGGTAATTCCAATTTGTAAGGCATACCTCCAATCCTCAAAATAAGGGTTTGGTGTTTTTGAAATCTATCAATTACTAAGTACGTCATCAAGTGGAAGAACCTACCAATAGATGAAGTAACATGGGAAGATGAGTTCTTTAGTTAGAAATATCTAAAAATAATCAACTGTTGAGGTAAAAACTTGTTTGAAGGGGAGCACCATGTTAATCCCTAGACAAAGTCTCATTTTAAGCATAAAGTCTCATGCGAAACACTAAATGTTGATTTTTTATATTTGTACTACTATATTAATATTGTCAGCTAGACCCTTTAATTGTAATTGTATAGGCTTTGTCTCTTATATATAAACCAAGGAGACCTAGCTTTAGTATCATTTCATCTTATATATTTGTTTTATTGTAAAAGGAGGTTTCCTCCTTGAAGAGGCTTCACATTCATTCTTATCTCTTTATTAAGTCATGGAGTTACTTCTCTCTCTCTCTCTCTCTCTCTCTCTCTCTCTCTCTATCTCTCTCTCTCTCTCTCTCTATGCTATTTTGGTTGTTTGATGCATAACATTCAACTACTCTTAATTCACATAGTGTTCTCACTTCCTTTGGATGTGAGACTATTTTTTCCTTTGTAGTATCGATTAATGTATCGACATCAAAATTATTTAAGCCATCAAGCAAGCTTAGATAGGTTTTTCCAATCTCACTCTACCTCTTTTGTTTGGTATTATAGGGATTAAGTAGAGTCATTACTAAAGATAGGAGAATGAGGAGAATCAAAGGGGTGAGAATAGGAATATATGAGGCACTCACTCACTTGTTTTTCGTAGATTATGTTCTACTACTCTATTTCAAATCAGAAGGGGATGTGGTCAATTTCTCAAGGAAATTTTACAACTTTACAATAAGGCTACAAGCATGGAAATAAATTAGAATAAGTTTGCAGTTTATATAGTTGGTCTAGAAGGTATTGAGAATTTGGGTATTATAGGATGTTTTCCATTTCAACATTAAATATGCTGGAAGAGGTAAAATATATAGGATTTAATCTTAATCCTAATTGCTATGGAAAGGAACATTGGTATTAGTTGTTATTTAAAATTGAAAAATGTATCTCTTTTTTGTGCAAAAGGTGGCTCTCTAGGGGTAGTATATTGGTTCTAATAAAGTTAGTGTTAGAATATATTCTAGTATATTGGCACACTCTAACTCATATATCCAAAGTTATTCCTGAAAAATACATAAAGTTTTGCTTTATTTTTCTATGGAAAGGGAGAAGTTATTACAAAGGG
>SNQJ01S0158202.1:20482-34228 GCA_010110895.2 Picea sitchensis
TTCCCTCCTATATATAATATTCCATTTACGTATCTCTCCTCTAAATACATAAAGTTATAGTTTTTTTTAGTAGATTCAATAAATTGTTTGTTTAATTAAATAACATTTGGTTAGTGGGTCTATTACCATTTCAACCACATTTGTTGATAAAATACCTTAAAAAATGCCTCAACATTGTTGGGATCCCCAATCTTCTCAACCTTATATACAATGTCACTTGGTGTCTTGGATAACCAAATATATCTCACTTAAACATTCACCAAGTAATTGATTTCCCCACAACGTTTTCTATAAATTAGCTTATAAATCCCCAATTCCCACCATAGTATGACTCTAGACTTATTTTCTGACTAACAACATTTAAAACCATCTCATTCACTATAAGGAGAACGCCTTGTAGTGGAGGTTTTTATGGAAACTCCTCGAAAAATGTATCCTTTTGATATTTATAGGAGAGGTTGTTAGTGGAGGCAAGCGAGTGTGGATGTTTTTGTGAAGGTTTCTATATCGATAAAGTTAAATTGAACAAACACATTAGTGCATTCATAAACATAAATTCCCTAGTTCTGAATGAATAAGGAACCGATGTGTCTTACTATCATGCACACCAAAATAAGGTAAAATAAAAAGAATTACAAAACCAAATTTCATTATTACATTTTATTATCTACTTTGAACTACTCACACAATCACTGATGATCACACTCTTATGGATGCATCATTTGTAGTTCTCTACAATGTTGCTTCCTCGGTTCGATAGCTTCATTGATACATTTCATTTATTTGTGAATTTTGAAAACATTGGACATTTTAATTTTTTCTCTATGGGGAATTCATGCTTCCTTGGGTGAGAGGAGACCAAGTAAATTGATTGTTATTGCCTAATTTTCAATTTCGTCGGATTAAATTTAAAATTGGAATAAATTTGGTCATTTTTTCCATTTAAACAAAAATTGTACATGGTGAGCTTCACGGTTTTACTTGCTAATATGAATGTACAAGTATTAATTCTAATGGTGCATACAAAACTTCACAATGCAACACTAAAAATAATTTCCACACACTGGAATGAAAGGTGTTCCAGTACTGGTATGTATCACATCCATGTGCTATATGGAATAACCAACACTGACACACCGTAACATACAATATGTTTAATTGTTTGTTGTCTAGAAAAGAAAAATATGTTGAATAAACATGTTTACAAACTAAAATACATATTTATATGATTACGATTTTAATAATGATATATTTTTCATATATTGCAATAATAACATTATGATATAATATTGGTTACTTCTTAGGTTGACCAATGTTCTGATCTCAAACAAGTTTCCAACAAAACCCTCAAAACTATCGGCCCTCCTCGTAAACTAGAAGGAAACGGTGTGCACATGGTGCAGGGTGCAGTCTCACGCAAGATAGGTTTTATTGGGGACTGCAATACTCAGATGTTTATAGTCTAGGAATGAGTGGGGATTGTGGTTGGGTTCATTTTTCCATATGCATTATCCTTGTTAATCATTCATCTACTTCTATGATTCATGCATCTTTAAACCTATGCATGCATGTTGATATAACTACTTTAACCATTCATTATTGAGATAATTATTAAGAGAAAAGTAAACCATTAATTAAAAGTCACATAGAACATAAGGCTTATCGTGGTTCACCCCTTGTTGGGGTTATGCCCACAAAGATCTAGCTTCTCTGTTCTTTTATTTATTCTGCTGCAAAATCTTGCATTGTGCACATTGCATCTTCAGTAATATAATAAAAATGAGGGTAAGTACCCTCTTTGAGGATGACCATATCACATCAGGCTCCTCATCTTGTGACCTAACCCTCAAAACCTAACTTATTCGACTCTACCACAAGAACCATAACAAAACTTGCTTACAATTATCAATTGATCACAGTTCTTTCTTTTTTTCTCTTTGTTCCTTTCATTTTCTCTCTCTCTTCCTTCCCTCTCTTCTCCCTTTCCTAGACCTCGTAGGTCCTTATTTATACTACTTTATAGGCTTATACTCGTTAGAATATTTTTCGAAAACCCTAACCCTAACATAGTTAGGCCTGTCTACATGCACACCCTATTGTTTTTTCTCCTACTTGTTGTTTTTCCTTCTTTTTCTGCATGTTAATTTCCTACCACCTATTGCGAGTGCTCCAAAAATAGGTATTTGTCTCCAAAATTGGGCATGTTCCCAAAACAAATGTTTCTCCCAAAAATAGGACTACGCCAAAAATATACATTCTTTCCAAAACGGGCCTGCACCCATCACATAATTATTCACTAAAATTATGATATACTTATTCACTATTAATAATGATGATGTAATAATAATTTTATTTTATTAATTTTTATGTCATAAAAATCTTTATAATTATGATATCAATATTTGTTTTCCATGCTAACAACTTGACTAGTAAAAGCTGGATTGTTACTTTATCAATGAAAACCTAATACATAGGAAAAAAACAAAAACTCCAATCATAAATTATTTATATCCAAGGGTTATAGTGTGGGATTATGGTAAGAGAAAACTTGAGAGGATAAATTTCATAATTTGTCTAAAACCCTAGGTCGTTCATGTTCCAATGAACATCTTCTCAAAATCTTATCTGCATCCATCTTCTATAAATGAACTACAATGAGTTGATAGTTTGCAGCTCTGACTACCATGTTTCTCTTCTATATGGTACCAATGTGTTGTGGAACAAATCCTGTACTTAAGTATTCAATAATGCCAACAAAATATTCATCAACTACTTGTACTGAAAATATTTGTGCATCACAGAAGTTGTCTTCCAAGTTTGTAGGTTCTTCTCCATTGGTTTCCCTTGACAGGTGATCAAGTCATACATTAAACTTCCCTAGTTTTACTATTACTTCAAAATCAAATTCTTGGAATAATAACAACCATGTACAAATCCTCCTCTCCAACACTGGCTTGTTGACTAAATATTTGAGGGTAGAATGATCTGCGAATATTTTAAAGTGTTTACCCAGTAAATAATTCTTGAATTTCTGAAGTTCATATACCATGGATAGGCCTTCTCTTTCTATGGTGTTATAGTTTTGCTTCGATTCTGACAATTTATTTCTTGCGAAGACTATAGGATGGTCTAATTCCCCTACTCTTGGTTGCACCAGAATTTATCCAAGTGTTATTGTTGATGCATCTAGGTGCATATGAAATGTATTTTCCCAATATACAAATACTAATATGGGTGTTTTCACCATATTTACCTTTAAAGTGTCCAATCCTTTCTGACATACCTCATTCCACTAAAATATGGCGTCCTTCTTTAACATTTTTTCCATTGGTGCAATAATATGTGCATACCCCTTTATAAACTTCTTGTAGTATCTTGTACGCCACCGTTTTTTTCTTAACTGGCACACTAATTTTGGTGGTGGGAAATTCACAATGAATGCAATCTTAGCAGGGTCAACCAATAAACTTTGTTTACACACTATATGTCCCAACGATATTCCAAAACGTGTACCCAAAATTCATTTCTTGATGTTTGATGATATCTGACATTGCATGTATCTTTCTAGCATTAGTCTTAAAATTTCTACATGGTCTTTCAAAATACTATACACAGTCCAGTCATCTAGATATACTTCTAGAAACGGATGTATGAATTCCTTAAAAGTAGCTATGACTACCCTTGAAAACATAGTTGGTGCATTCCTCAATCCAAAGGGAATGATGTATATTGGAAGGATCCCCATTCTGTAGCAAAAGTAGTCTTATAGCGTTCCTCTGGAGCTATTTTGATTTGATGGTATCCTGAGAATCCACCTGTGAATGAATATGCCTCCTGGACTCCCACATTCTCCAAGATCTCATTTGTTAAAGGGGTGGGGAAAGGGTCATGTAAGAAAGCATCATTGAGTTTCCTCAAATCTACAAAAATCCTTATTCCCCCTTGCTTCTTTTCCCGGAATACCATGGGACTGATCCATTCATACTCCTCTACCGGTTCTATAATTCCATCTTCCAATATTCGGTCAATTTATGCTTTCACTTTCTTCTTATACATCAGATTCATCCTGTAAGGTCTTTTTCTAACAGGTCTAGCCTCAAGTTTGAGGGGTATCTTCATCTCACCTAGCTCCCCTACTATGCCTTTCATCTGTGTAAAGGTTGTTGGAAATAGGTCACTGTATTCGTGCATTAACTCTGTTATTATTTCTAATGTTTTCTCATCTCAATAGTCTCCAATACTTACAATTTTAGAATTTTCATTTGTCTCAATGTTGAATTCCTTAACTTTGATTGGTACAACAAATGCCTTTGACTCCAGAGATGGACCTTCCACCTCTCTCTCTCCTTCAATATATGTGATTTGAATGTTCCCTGAATCATCTTCATCTGGTGCTTCATCTTCAACATGATAAAATGAGAGTAACTCTTTGAATATCTATCTATTATGTTGTTGATATTATGTTATGATTTCAACCTCTGGTTCATAAAAAAATATCACTCCTCTTATCAACTTCAACGTTGAATCAATGTTGGGGTTCTCATGCTCGAATGAGAAGGTTAATACAAAATTATATTGTAATCATGTCCATTCTTTAGTGCCTCTACACATCTCCTGGTCTATGTACCAGTTTCCTGGGATCCCTTCCAATGTATGAATAAAGTGATGAGTCCATTCCTCTAGTGGTGTCATCTTCCATTATATTCCACACTTCTCCAAGATTTCAACTGGTGATCCTTTCCCATCATACTTATGCATTGTATTTCTCCCCTATTATGCACAAAATCTAATGTGCAGTAGTCATTTGCAGTGATACCAATCCTGAATTGTTTCTTTGTGCACACCCAACCATATTGCAGGGGTTTCGTTGAGTGAAATATCCAAGGCTAACAACCTATGATTTTCCAACACTTCCTCCTCATATTTTGTCAAGAATTCCTCTAATTCGTTCAACCCATGAGAATTGGGAACTTTTCTTATCTCTCTACCAACCCACCTTATTGGGAAGTCTATTCTTGTACACCTCCTTGTGGATACTTCATGTAATCGTCGTTGTGAATTCTCCAAATTTGTGTCCGATTTAGAAGCACATGATGTAATGCTTCTCCCGATGAGTACCCCATCTATAGATGGGTTTATAAAATCCTCTTCTTGTACAGTGGTTCTATACAGCTAGTTTATTTCTTCCATATCCAACCAAGTCTTATCTACACACCTTTCTCCTTCTGAAGGATCCAATGGTGCAATGACTCTATATTCACCTGATTCAAAAGACATTTTCCTTATCTTCAAGTTGGTTATAGTCTAGTTATCAAATTCCCAATCCAATCCAATTAATTTTGGGTAAGGTGTTGTGCCATCTACTATCTCTATTACTTCAAAATATTCCATAGTGTGTACTCCATCCAAATCTACTGTCACAACTTTCAGCCTTCCAATTGGTAACACTTTTGTGTTGCTTTTCTAGTTTAAACTAGATAGGTGAATATCCTAATGTGGGTTCTCCCATACACTACGATGTATTTTTAGGAAAGAAATTTACTTCATAGCCTAAATCTAGTATAATATATCCCATATTGAAGTCCCCAATGTTGGCATTTATCCTGAATTCTCTTATTGTACTTCTTCTTTTATGGAGATGATTGTCTATTTTCTTCTCTAACTTCCCTTCTACCTTTGTGTTGGATCTTTCTAACAAATTTTGTAAGACCTTAACATATGATGGAGCATTCAATAGCTTAATACAGGATTTCAGAAAACTATTCATGGTACTTAATTTATATAAACGTTGTCCTTTACTAGTATGGTCCACTGAAGATGGAATCTTGTACATTGGTGGGTCCTGAGTTTGTTGTGTTACTGATGTAGATGTAAAATTCTGCTTGAGAAGTTATTTTTTGGCCTCCTTAAACGTTTCATTTTCTTTCCACGCGTAAAACTGTGTATGTGTCTTAGTATACTTCCTTACCCATTGGTGTTGAGATGGATCTTTTTCTGCTACAAAAACTCATGTCTTGGATCCTCCTCGAGTGACTATATTTATGTTTCTCCAATCATCCCTAAATTCTACAGAAATCCACTTGACATTTTGGTTGTTCTGGTTCCTTTTTTCATGAATCTTTACCAAGAGTGTTGGGATGTCTTCTGTGTCATGGTTTGTTGCATGAGAGTACATACATGTTGATGGTGGAAGTGGAAAATACCTTTCATAATGTCATATTTTTTGGCATTAGTGGCACACTAATGGTCCTCTTCCTTGTCCAAATATTCCTCTACGTCGTCCTCTACCTCGATCTCCTCACGGTGCGTTGTATTGGGGTACTTAGTTTTATTATGTGCGGTTATACTATGGTTGCACATTTTTTTACTGTTGTTGCATATTGTTGTATGGTGGTGGCACCTGGATGAACTGACGTGTGTCTTGTTTTCTCATCATCTCTGATTTCAACCTATAAGTGTTTAAAGTTCTTTCTCTCATCAGTTCCATCATTCTACCATACTTATCATCACGACTCGCTAATTTGCAAAAAATGCAATATGAACTTTTTGGTACTATTTTATACTTCTATATCATCATACAATGATATGAATCATTCCCATGCATCCTAAAAATTATGTGCCATGTTCATGTTGTTGGAAAGAGGTTCATTACCTCTGTTTCCAAGTACTGCGCAAAAGTTGGACACTCGTTTTTATGGTTTCCTTGTGTCCTGCCTAGTGTACACCAAACAACATCTATTTTCTCTTTTCCCTTATTCGGGTTAAGTTGAAATGTTATATTCTTCAAATACTCCTTCAAATTCTTTATTGCTGGATCATTTTATTGATACTGGTTCTCTTCCAGTTACAGGGCTTCCTGTAGAGCCTCTTCTTGAGTTTGGAACTTTTATTGTCTTAAAGGATACTTCAAGTGTGGTGACAGTGAGTTCACAAATAATTTCCTATGTTGCATGTCAGTAATTACATATTTCAACTTACCTTTGAGAGGTTTGAACCTCTGATCAATATACAAAACAACCTCACTTGGTTTTTTCCCGATTTCAATCATTTCATTCATGTACTGCTATTCTAATCTTGTCTTTTGAAACTCATTTACCAATATTTTTTTCACGTCTGTGATAGTATTTGGTATTCCCTGTGGACTATTTACATACAAGCTCATGTACCAGTCCAGAGAATAGTCTCTTAGTGTGATAGCGAACAATGCGAGTTTTGTATCATCATATGTGATCTTCTTTTCTTCTCAAATATTCTTACAAATGAATAAATGATTTTTCAGGGTCCTCTGATGCCTCTCCCCAGAATTCTGGTAAATTGATCGTGGGATCACGTCCTGCCATTTTGAACTGTGTTGAGCTACTGCCTCTATGCGGTGTAGATAATTTAGTGTTACTTCCTGAACTTTCTCCCCCAGTTGATTTTTCCTGATTGGATCCATGTCATATTTTTCTTCTTCAAATAAAATTAAGTTGTCTAAATGTTGGTGTTCTTTCGGGTATATTAGTCACACATGGGGTTGTAGGTTCCACATTGACAATGATCCAAATTAGAGTTATGAATTTTTTTCCTGACCCTAAACCTCCTGTTTTCCTTTCACATGTTGCGCGTAGGATTTCTTCAATATGCTCCATATCCCAAAGATTCTCTAACTCTTATCATTGCTCTCCAATCCCTCTCGGTCGGTTATGGCTCTCTTCTTGTTATTCATTTTACATTGGTAAGGTATTTCACTCCATTTGTTTCCATACTTTTCCATTATCTTCTTTATATGGTCATATTCCATCATGATTGGGTCCATAGGATCATTACTCTTTCCCTTATCCATCTCCCTGTCCACATCTTAACTTAGTGTCAGTGCTTCCCCCTTCCCCCATGCATGTCGAAAATTTTGGTTGTTTGATTCCATGGTGATCACATTGTTGTCATACAATAAAATATTGATGGAAGTATATGATGATCTAATGTACCTACCTCTAGGTCCCTTTAGAAAATCCTCCTCTGTTGTGGTGTAGGACTTCGCGGCATCTACTACAAATTTAGTGATAAACACTGCAACTATATGATCTAACAAGAAACCTAATGTGCGCATAAATTTGTTATCAACTTGTTGTGACTACGCGATATCCATAGGATCCAACTCCAATTGTCTGATTTGATTGATAGGTTGGTTGTCTTTTAACCTCAATAACCACTCCTACAACAGCTGCGAGAAATGACAGAAAAATACCTCATGAAAGTCACTAAACATGCATTTGTCGAGATATTTGTGCCATGTCAACTTAGGGTTTTTCTTGTCCTTCTCCGAAAATTCAAGTTCCTTTGTTTTCACCCATCTTTCAATATCCGCCTTCGTTGGATTCCATGGCTTGAACATTGTCTTTTATACTTTCATCCTCTACGCTTTTCTTCCAAAAATCTCGTCCACTCAATCCTGTTCAGTTCCATCCAGCAACAGAACAATTTTTTTATTACTTCTTGGGCTCACCAAGGTTCTGATCTCAAATAGGTTTCCAACAAAACCCTCAAAATTATCGTCCCTCCTGGTAAACTATAAGACAATGATGCACACAGGGTGCACAACATAGTCTCACCCGAGCTAACTTTTATGGGAGACTGCAATACTAAGGTGTTTTCAGTCTAGGAATGGATGGGGATTGTGGTTGAGTTATTTTTTTCTTATGCATTATCATTTTTAATCATTCATCTACTTCTATGATTCATTCATATTTAAACCTATGCATGCATGATCATATGGCTATTTTAGCCATTCATTCTTGAGATAATGACGAGCATAAAATTAAATCATTCATTAAAAATCACATAGAGAAAAAGGTTTATCGTGGTTCACCCCCTCCTAGGGTTACGTTCACAAAGATCTGGATTCTCTAGTCTTTTATTTATTCAACTGCAAAATCTTGTGGTGCATGCATTACATCTTAAGTAATACAATCAAAACAAGGGTAACTACCCTTTTCGAGGCTGACTAGATCACATCGGGATCCCCATCCTGTGACCTAACCCTCAAAACCTAACTTATTTGACTCTACCACAAGAACCATAACAAAACTTGCTTACAATTATCAACTGATCACACTTATCTTTTTTTTTCTCTTTGTTCGTTTCTTTTCTGACTCTCTTTCTTTCCTCTCTTCTGTCTTTCCTAGACCTCATAGGTCCTTATTTATACTGCTTTATAATCTTATAGTTACAATCTTTATAAAAAACGCTAATCCTAACATAGTTAGGCATGTCATGTTTGCATGTCCAATACTTTGTTTTTCCTCATGCTTGCTTATTTTCCTTCTTTTTTGCATGCTTCTTTCCATCGACCTATTGGACGCGCTCAAAAATAGGTCATTCTCTCCAAAATTCGGTTTGTTCCCAAAACAAATCTTTCTCCCCAAAATAAGCATGGACCTAAAATAGACTTTCTTCTCAAAAGAGTCACTAAAATTATGATATACTTATTCAATGATTATAATGATGATGTAATAATTATCTTATTTTATTTATTTTTATATCATAAAAATATTTATAATTATGATATCAATATTTGTTTTCCATGCTAACAGCTTGGCTAATAAAAGTTTGATTGCTACTTTATTAATGAAAACCTAATACATAACAACACAAAAAAAACTCAATCATAAATTATTTATATCCAAGCATTCTAGTGTTGGCTTATGGTAAGAGAAAACTTTAGAGGCTAAATATCATAATTTGTCTAATTTTCTATTTTTAAGTAAAAATAATTTGTGAATTTCTATTTTTTTCTTTAATAGTCATCCAAATTCTATGGGATAAAATTATGTTTCTCTAAAAGTTGTCACCATTTTATAATATATATATGTATATACTTAGAAGAATATCACCAAAGTTTTTATAATTAGTAGTTTAATAATTAATAAAATTGACAAAGGTTCTATACTTTTAGATAAGTGTGTATCCTTAAAAAAATTCTTAATTGTGACTAGACCAGGGAAAACACTCTTTTAGAATTTCCATTTCCTTCCTTTATTGACACTTATTTCAAGGAGAATGTAAAAATAATTATTAATATAAATTTATATGTTTTGAATAAGTAAAGGCCATGATAGTTGCACTAGTTAAGATTGGTAATGTCATACATGTTAGTAATACCAATACCACATGTGTGATTCCACAACTCATATATGTTGTAGTCAATTATTTTGTCGGAATTTCTCTTAGAAATTTCATTAAAATAAATATATATTTATTTTAATTTTAAATTTTCCAAACAATTTTTAAAAAATGAGATTTAATTTTTTTAATATAATCATTTTTTAAAATAAATATATTTAAAATAAATCTTTACTACTATATTTAAATTTAAAATTGAGGTTTGATTTTTTTATAATAATCATTTTTCAAAATAAATATACTTTAAAATAAATATTTACTATATTACATGAATACGTCATCAAAATTTAATCACATTCAAAAGTAAAAAATTCAATAAGTAATTGATAACAAATTTCCTTATTCTAAATGAGATATATTATAGAATAAAGTACTAGATTTATAATTTCAATATTCTATACAAGATTTTTGATAATGAATAACTTTTATTAAAAAAAATCATATATATTATTATGGAAATAATGAGAAATTGAGATACTATGTTCTCTAAAATTGGCAGTCACAAATTATATATTTATATAAGTTTAATGATGATAGTTTATCATTTTTCTTAACCTTTTCCTAGAATCTTAGCCTCCCATTTCCTTTTCTAGTGGATTTTAGCCTCCATCTTTCTTATTGGATCGGTCTACAGCAGTTGTGTACCTTTATTAATATATGAGTATGATTACAAATTACAATATAGGCACATTGTCCTTTTAGAAATCTAAGCTCTCGAGCCTAATAATTCAACATGAGACAATACCAAAATAATTTCATTGAGAAATTTCATTGTTTTTTTTTCTTTTCCATAAGAAAACTTCACTTTTTTTTCCAAAATATGAAATCATGTTTCATAATTTTCTTGCTTTTTGCAACAATATGCATCAAGAATTATTATTCCTTTCTACAACACCATACTCGAGACCACTTTTCCTGCAATGCTTCCATCTTGTATTCATCCAACAAATTATTAGTATTTCTTGTACAATATACTTTCATTGCAATATGTATCAAAAGCTTACAAAGTGATCTTAGAATTGTTTACACTTAAGAATTCAATCACAACTATCAAACAATTTATTAAACATAATGAATTATCATTATTTGCATAGGAATTTTTCAGCCATTAGGATTTTCATTGTTTCATCATCATCATTTTTCATTAATTTATTTCCCAAACATAAATTCTATGTAGTCAATGCTCATGTGACTACATGACTGGCAACTTTCCTGTTGCAACACGTCTAACAACCCCTAAAATGCTCTCAACTCCATGAGTTAGTAAGAACTGTGACATTTCAACTGTTAGCATACTCATTTCCATTCGATAACATATATTCATTCTTTCATAAATACACATTCAACAAAAGCATTCAATCATAATAATTATATCATGCATAAGTGTAACTCTATCACTCACTATGCATTAGTGCAACTTTCAATGCATATATATTTAATGCACCTTTGCATTGATTTTCATAATGCTCTATAACTAAGTCATGTATCTCACCATTGTTAAATTCAAAAGTTTTTCCAATTCCTTGACACATTTTCCATACACTTCCTATTTCCTTCACAACTATTTGGATGCCTTCCTTTTCGACCTGAACACTACTCTAAGAATACAATTATGTGGTGTTCATTAGTGTTAGGAAAAAAGTTGTAGTCCAAACATTTTTTGGTAGTAAGAAGTTCAGTGTATATTTATGTGGCGCATAACCTTTTCATAAGAAACCATACCATGGTCTCATACATGACTAGTTTATTGGAATTTATTCCTATAATACCATCATACACTTTTATTTCTTTGGTTATTACCTCATAACCGATATATCATGACATTCTACTATGTCATCATATGCATTCTAAATCTGAGAATCTTTGATAATTATTATAGGCTCTAACCTTTACCACACCTAGTGGTATCTTATTACCATCAATGCATTCAAATAATATAATAACATGATCAAATAAACTTTGGTTGAGGAAATTCTTACTAAATTTTTCATTTATCAATTATGCATAAAATTACATAAAAATCATACCTGCAGAGATGTCGTTAAATAAATTTAATGCGACCTGGATAGTTGATAACAATATAATATCCCAAGCCTCTTTTATAAGCCTTAGAATCCACACTTCAACTTTTTGTTGATTCCTTCTATATGAAGCAACACTTGCAAAAATGCAATAAATATCTATTTCCTAGCACAACATCCATCATTAGCAACTTCATAATCATATGTATATAAATAGACTACGCATAGTCATCATCATGTTATATATATTAACAAATCTATATTTATTACAACATATCTATTAGACATATCTATATGCACTAATATTGCATCACTAGCATGCTCATGAATGCATATGCATTCCATTTTCCTATACTATGTATGGCAGTCCAACAATCCATAACATAATTGATGTTATAGTAATTGCATAATCTTGTTTCATCCTATGCCACTTTTCTTTGTTGTTCCTAGAAGACCTAATTTTTTCCCGGAGTCATGTATCCTTTTGTTCTCTTACTGAACACTCTTCCATCTAAACCACTCTTGATCGGTTTATATTTTCAGCCATATAATATGTTGATATTAAGTTCATCCTTAATTATTTCCTAGATCCATTTGACAAAACACATGCATGACCAAATTACATTTCTAGGCATGCTCTCATATTGACTTTACATATTCAACTTCTATTTACTCTTCTGGACCAAATTGGTTCATCCTTTCGTTGATTGAACATATCATCCCTTGTAGTTTCTTACACCATTCTCTTCTCCTTTCTTAGCCACCCATCCTCAAACATGACCTACATAGTCAATTCTCCGGCATGTTGTAATACTACCCAAATGTCTCTTTTTCCAGTTGATATGGGTTGTCCTCATATTTATTTCTTTTGCATTCTATACAAAGCATATAATCATTTTTCTTATTCATGGTTCTTTATTGGTTTCTTTTCATAAAAAAAAAGAATCATCCCCAAGATTGAATACTTTTGGATTGACATCCCAATGTACCTTGTCAACACACTTGTCCCTTTCAAATTTACTGAACATTCCTTATCATTGTTGTCATAGTTCCTCGAATGTTGCAGAAGAATCTATATAACTTGGTATACATATAATGGTACCTTTACACTATCTTAAATAACTCTTAAACTTCATCCAATCTCTAATGCACTTAGCTTTGCGAAATTTCTCTATTAGGAGTTTCATTGCATCATAGTTCTTTAACTGATTTGAAGAAAGAAAGGAAGAAAAACAAGTCATTCAAAGAAGAAAACATCTACTTAAAATTCCAACTTGAAGAATCAAAGAGAAAGGAAGAAGTAATGAAGATCCAGATGGTGAAGAAAGAAAATGAATGAGAGAAGATTGAAAAATAAATTGTGACATTGAGAGTTGAATTCAACAAGTTCAACAAGAGTTCTCAAGTGTTAGAAAACATTCATTGTTAAGAACCAAACATCAATATAGCATGGAAAAACCTCAGGAAAAGTACTCAACGCCTTGAAACAGAGATAATTTCAGATAATAAGCCTCTTCGAGGGGGAAACCTCCTTTTACCCCACTTAAATGTTCAAGTACAAGAT
>SNQJ01S0158203.1:0-22036 GCA_010110895.2 Picea sitchensis
AACCATAAAAGCACTCAAGAATCAAAGAAAGTGATGCTTCCCCAAGTGGGATACTCAACACTTTCTTGATTCACACCACAATAAGCAATCAACAAGATATTCAATATGTAACTTACTTGCTCACATAGACATAAACATAAATCATAAAGTTGCACTTAAGATTAAAGAAGCAATGAGCTTATCACCAATGTGTGTTCCTATCAATACATCTATATCCCCCAAGCATACAAAGGTGATCTATGCAACTAAATGATTAAAGAGTTCTTTAAAGATTTGATAAATTTTAGTTTCCTCCCCCTAACTATGTTCGTGCTTTGAACTTCCTCCTCCCTTGGCCAAATAACTGCCGGGTGCTCAAGATAGTAAGGCAAACGAGGCCCACCCTAGCTTCCACGGTCAGCCCTGACAGTAAGAGTACTTCCCGGAAAGGATTTCCCCTACGAAATCACGAGAACGGTCCCCCGCCTCTTCCTTCCGTTGTTTTCCTCAAACCCGTTTTAGATGGTGGAGATGGCTGAATAAAGCTCCTAAAATGTTGTCTAAGTGTTATTATGACCCGTGGGTGGGTCTTTTAGTGTGTTGGGTGACTTTTAGAGATGTTTTTAACACTTAAAATTTTGCGTTTAAGGGTATGGCCGAACTGAAAAAGACTGAAAATGTGTGCTTGCAAGATGTAAATTAAACTACCATTAACATATCAAAACATGAAGGAAATGTTGCAAGATGTTAAACCATTCATTTATAGACCATTCCACATGTAGATTGAAAGTTAAAGATAAAGGAAATGTACTTGCAAGATGTAAAACTGTAGATGTGAATGCTTTAGACCATAAGATGAGATGACACAAATTGAAAAGAGAGCTTAGGAGATATCCATCATCTACACATTATTCCATTCATCACCATAAGCATATAATTGCAAAAGAAAGGGGAAGGACGATTTGCCAAAGTGATCACCAAAATGAGATTGAGAAGTTAACCATTCATCCACATATGTGTGTTAAACTCATGAAAATAGATGTGCTTGAAAATGAGAAACTTAGCAAAGCAATGAGAAGATTTTAAACCATATTCATATCACATGCACATAAGATTTGTAAATAGCAAAATAACTTATGAAAAGATGAGCTATAGCACTTAAGATTGCATTTAAATTATTAAACCATTTACCATGAAAGCATAAGCATATGAAAATGAAATAACTTGATGGAAATAGAACTTATGAATGATGACTATCTAAGATATTCTAACTAATTAGCATATAGATCATCACATGTAAATTTCCCTTAAGCCAAACGATTTTGGGGATTACTCACCCAAGGTGCCGGCACGTTAGATTATCAAAATAAAATAGACTTGGAAAATGAAACCACTTACAATGGCCAAGGTGGAGGCAAGCCTTCCATTTTTGGCCAAAGAGGGTTGTAAGCAAATGACAAGATTATTATTATGAACAAGGGCACACTATCTTGTCTTGTGGACAAGAGGGGCCAACAAATAAATAAAAAAAACAATGACTTGGAAAAGAAACAACTAATCTAGCCAAACGATTTTGGGGGGTTGGCTAGGCCAAACACACTCCCAAGGTGTAGGCAATATGTGTTAGCTTACAAATGTACAAGAAAAAATCAATGAAATAGCATGAAAAACATAAAAATAACACTTGGAAGAGTAAGAGAATCGTTACCCAACCAAGGATGGGTCTTGGGGAAGCCTTGAGGATGGATTTGGGCAGCGTTTCCCCTTGTTGCTGGTAAGTTCCTGCAAAAACCAGCAAACAAAAGCTTGCTGGAAATGCTGTAAAACACACACACAATGTTAAGAAAATTTTCTGTTTTTACACAGAAAACTTCCACATGAAATCTCCAAAATAAAATTGATATTATTGACCTATCTAAGAGTGTTAGAAAGCTGAAATAATGATGAAGTGTATGCAGAAAATAACAATGGACAAGAGAAGACTAAGAGTGTGAGAAGGGTTTAAGGGTAGGCTCCTCTTCGATGCTATCCCAATAATCCCTTTGAAACAACCTGCAAAACTCAAGGAAAGTAGTGAAGCATGGAAATGGACAACAATATTGAATAGACCAACAAACGAAATACTTCTATCTCTTAGCTATCCAACAATGCATAAACTAGCAATAATACTCTTTGCTAATCTACCCTAGTAAAATACTTTACCAAAGATCTATTTGCAACTACACAACAAAACTCAAACAATGCATGTCACCTCATGTGTAAGAAGAAAGCTAGAATACTCTTAGATCTCTTCAATAATCCTCCAAACTCATCTTCGATGCTATCCCAATAATCCCTTGAAGCAAACTCAAAACCCAAGGAAAGTAGTGAAGCATGGAAATAGGCAACATTTTGAATAGACCAACAAACAAAATACTTCTATCTCTTAGCTAACCAACAATGCATAAACTAGCAAAACTACTTTGCTAGTCTATCCTAGTAAAATACTTTACCAAAGATCTACTTGTAACTACACAACAAAACTCAAACAAATGCATGTCACCTCATGTGTAAGAAGAAAGCTAGAATACTCTTAGATCTCTTCAATAATCCTCCAAAGCTTTCTATTAATCCAAAATGTGAGTGTTGGAGGAATACTTGCTCCAAGACTCTCAAGAGCAATGAGTTGAAGTGGCTAGATGGCAAGATCAAGAAAGTGTGGTGAAATTCCAACATAATAACAGTAGCTCAAAAGAATGGTGAGAAATGAGTGAGAGAGAGAGGGGACTACTATACTTGGAGAGGCAACCTACATCTCTTGGATCACTAAGTGTCCACAACCAAGCATAAGAGTAGATCTCATATTAGGTGTTCCATCTGGCTCTTGAAAGCTAGATCTAGTGTGTAGGAAAATGTAGGAGGTGCTGGGATCAAACAAAGAGGTGGGAGGCCTTGGGATTGATGCAAGGAAGGCGAGAGGAGGTCCAAATAATTTTAAAAAAAAAAATCATTTGTGGAGTTTCCCTAGAAGAGGGGGTGTAACTCCTCTTGGAGGGGCAAAAAAAAGTGTGAAAACGAAGAAATGGAGGGAAATTAATTGAGAAAAAAGGAGGGGATCATCCTAGGAGGTGATATGGGGGTAAAATGGAGTCATAACTCATACAGGGGGCCCCAAATAAGTCACAACAACCTCCACCATGAAAAACGTCACTTTCCCTAGTGGGGGCCAAGTGATTTTGGGAGTGTAGAAAGTGGGTAAGGGTTAGAATAGGTTGGAAAAGTTGGGAGGGTTAGGTTATGCTTAGGAAAGTCTAATATTGCTCTTTCCACCTTAACACTTACTCAATAACTCAAAACTATTGTAATTTTGAGTTAGTTTTGACATTTTAATAATGTTTCCTTAGCAATTAAAATTGTTGTTTTGATCGACATCGACTCAAAGTGGACAAAGACATAGTAAACTTCGTCCGAATAAGCTGAAACTTGGTATATGGGTATAGGGGGTGATATTCCATTCCTTTTGAGAACAAATACCCCTAACAAAAACCCAAAGACCCATTTTTTACAACATTAACTCGTAATACCACTAATTAAATTATTAAAAAATTTAATTAATTAAAAAACTATCTAGACTCGAATTTAAATTCCGCTGCTTTAAACTTTATAATAATTATATGGTATGTATTACATAACATTCTAACAACATATACCAAAGATGAGACCATTAGGACGCCGTCACCACTTTGGAGGAAATTCTATTGCATGCGTGGAGTGGGAAAAAATCCCTATGGAAGTCAGCTAGGGCCTAAAGCCCAATTGACAACCTAAGGATTAAAAAGCCCTCGGTGAAAAGAACTTCCCAATGAAAACATCCCAAGGTACCCGACCTAACCATGATCCATGCAAACATTATTACATTTTCATTATTAACCTACGCAGGGGTGTGGAAATTTCGCTTACAAAATTTAGTACTGGAGCATCAAATGCCCAAGTAGAACCAAGATCACTTTACATCAAATTTGTATCCTCAGGATGTATATTCATGAGTACGGAAGCAATCCTCATTAAAATGGGCGGCAGTCAACATCTGGCCCCACATGGGGATCGTGGTCGATCTTCTCACTTTGAGACTCGGGAGAGCATACGAGAATCCGAAGACTCCACAAAGAAAGTGCTCCCACAATGTGAACATCAAAAATTAACATTAGTACATATTCATACATGACAAACAAAATCACGCCATAAACAACATTTACATAATGAAATATCTAAACTACAACATAATAATTGAAATTGAATCTATGATATTGAAAAACTAAGTACATATTGACATAATAAATTGAAATAATACAAAATTAAAATACAAGGAAGGGTTAGAGATGAGTTACAACTAATCTATGCAATGGTGAACTGATGTCGAGGGTGGGTTCCAATAATCCTGTCCAGATGACTCATTGCATGACCCTTCCCAAGTTTTATTAACTTGAACTTTTTGTGAGGAAGAACCACCTAAGAATCATCATCCTTCTTCCCTTCAACCAAACAATCGGAATAAGACAAGTCAGTAAAATCCATCACTTCTGCTCATGACTATCAAGGTGGAAGGCCAAACCAATAATCATAATGATATGACATTGATAAACCGAAATTGCCTTCCATTTCCACATAATTCTACATTAACTTATCCTCTGGATGAAAAACCCGGCTAGCTATCACTGTGAACCATCATAATCGTTTTCTTTCAAGATTTTGAAAGTTACCCCTTCAAAAGATTGGTTCCTCGTGAGGAGGGTGGGGACTTGAATCATCTAGATATTCAACATTTTCCAACTCAAGATCCTTTCCTTCCTCAAATAGATGCCTGATTCATCCATAGATTCATCCACTTCTCATGAATTTCCCGATTTTCACTATCGCTCAAGTTCATGGGGTCCTGATTCAATATAAGTCTCTGTGATTTATTTTCTATGACCTCCAATTGGTCTCTATGGCCAAATTGTTCCTTCTTCATGGTTTCACGGGCTTTTCGGTTCTTCCGAAGGCTGCATGTTCTAAGTTATTTCATTAAGCTCCTCAATGGGATTTGGTGGAATGTCAACTTCTGAATCTGACCTGATTGTTTCCATATATGAAATATTTTTATCCCTCCATGTTTCCATAAAATTATCAACCAATTCATTGTGACCCTCTCACCGACTACGCTCAAACAGATTCAAGAAGGCATGCAACAACCCCTGTATGGTCTTGAATGTGTTATCAGGTGAGTCAGTGAAACCAATACATTCCGCTCATTAACAAGGGTAAGACAATAACGATAAGAACATCCTCATAAATAGGCTTGATCACACCATTTCTCGATAAACTTAGTGAAAGCCCAGATGTGAGCAACAGGATGAGTGCATGGATCAAATAACCGAATGTTATCAATAGCATCTTCAGATATATCATCATGAGGGTAATCCAATAATTCCCTCAAAAAATCATTAGGACTGTAAAGAAATCATCCATTTCTAACCAGACATTTAAACAAAGGCCTAAAGAAAAGGACTGGGACCCAAGATCACTAAGGATCCAACAAGAAGAAGGACTAGCTAGCTTTGCCCACAAACCCAAGTTCAAGGATGAAGCAAAGCAAGTCGGGAATTCTTTCTTGCAAAATACCCTTGCCAAATTATTTAAAGTGGAGTCGACAGATGACCAAGTTTATTCTAAGTAAACAAGAGCATCAAACAAAGTAAAACAAGAAGGAAACAAAGTTAATTTGTTAAGTTTGGAACAAGGATTGAATATCGCTGAGTGCTTCTCCTCCAAGAATTTTTGGTAGCCCACAAGGATTGCTCCCTGCAGTATACCCGATAGATTTGTTCAAATGGAGTCGCCACTTGAAAAAATCACACAAAGCTAAACTAAATGCAAAACTCAATGAATTTTTAGTGACTAAAGTTTTTATTACTTGGTTCTTAAAAAATTAAGTTAAGTCATTTTGACCAAGATAAATGACTTATCTCGCAACGGCCAAATATGTTACCGCCCTACACACTGCAAACATGAGCTAAGTCCTTCACTTAGTGTGTCCTTTTGAGGCAATAATGCCTAGGTACCCACCACACCGGCCACCTTGACTGAACCTCCTTCCTTCTAGGCTGGGCTTATTCCTAGGGAAGCCAATGGGGGTTTTCCCTAGTTACTAGATTGATTTAGTGTTAATGTTCTAGAGTTAGTTTTAATTTGTTAAAGGCTAAAGGTGAAAATCCAGCTTCAAGATGATCAAGCAAAGAAATGCAAAGTGCAAGTTTAATCTAGATGTAAGTCAACCCCTTTCCCTAAGTCAACTAAGACTAGTGCCTAAAGTTGGGTAAATAATAACTAAGTTTGAGGGTGGTTTATTACAGTTAATATTTACAAAGTGAACAAGTTCAACCACCCACAAACCCAAAGTTTACAATTAGTTATAAAATAATTCTAAGTGTTAAGCAATGTTTACAAACATACAACAATATACAAAGATACACAGATACAACAAGATGTAAGTGATTGACACACATGCTGCATGCCCCAATAATACTTACTCTATTGGACCGCAAACTATAGCACTAAGAATCAAAGAAAGTGATGCTTCCCAAGTGGATACTCACACTTCTTGATTCACCACAAAATATTGATCCACAAGATATTCAATATGTAACTTGCTTGCTCACATAGACACAAACATAAATCATTTAGGGATGACAACTACTACAATGATAACCAATACAAATGATAATAGCCTTCCAAAGGCACTCTAAAGAATATATAAGCCTCCAGTTGCCAATAGTCAGAAGAGAAGGTCAGGAGATGGACTCCTCGATCCAATGCGTAAAGGTAAACCCTCCAAACTAGCCGAGTTGCACATTGTCCCTAGAGCAGACACCTCGGTTTTGGCCCTTCCGTGGCTCCAAATGCCACAAAATTGAATGTAGATCGGGCTACTAGAACCCTCCCGTAAAGTATTAGGACTGGAAGGTGAAGTTCGTTTCCAAATGAGTAAACCTCAACTCTGGTTTTCGTGTTTCCTTTGATTTGACTAAATCTCCAATATTTCTGACCGGACCTCTATAGGCCTCCAACCGCTACAAAAATCATCTAATGATAGATTGGGCTAATGAAATCCCATTGGTGAAGTCTCAAGATGATCTATAAAGATCTAGGCCACCAAATGATGAAAACCTCCTACTGCAGTGCACCCCTCTCTTCTCCAACTCATGCCAAACTCTAGGAAATAATTTGTTGGGAAACCATCCTCCTGAATAGATCCTGAAAATGATGTCTGACCATATGAAGAAAACCCGACAAGTTCCTTTTCCTAATAATCCTTCTCCTCTTCCTAGATTGAGCTAATCTTCTCAAGGTGGTGCACCCTCCTACTAGAAACCTCCTTAGGTTGCACACTAGTATGCCTCTGCCAACAAATTTGACCCCTGTAACACTGTGGAATGGTGTGGGAGGATTGTTGCACCTCCGGGACCAAGCTTGCACCAAGAAAGGTGGGATCTTTCACCACGAAGTTGTTCTCTAGGGTTTGTATTATCAAAACCCTCAAAACTGTGCTCAAGAGCCCAAATGCAAAATATGATAATAACCGTAATGCCTTAGAAGTGCTCATTCTTTTATACCCCTGATCTATTTCTTTGCTGAGTTAGTTAACCCCTAGGGTTAACTCCTAGCTTTAATCCACCTTTTCTTTTCTTTCATGAGTTACCCTTGGCTACCAAAGTAATATAATGTTGTGGATAGAAAGACTTTCCTGGTTGATTTTGTCCCATGATGCATGGGACTATGGTCTATTGGGGACACCTAGACCACTAAGTGTTCCAAACCTCTTCATCAAGAGGTGGGGACATTAAGGCCTCTCCTGCTAAAAATTTCTTGCCCACAAGCAATTTGGACCCCGCTCCTAATAATTCTATTCCTCCCAAGTGACATCCTCTATGGTAGGGTTCTTCCACTTGACCAAATATTCTTTGATGTTTCTTTTCCTCAACTTCTTCTCCCGGACTTCTAATATCTCCTCCGGTACTAGTACCAACTTTCCTTCTTCATCCAAGGGTGGTAATTCTCAATAGGAATGATGTTTACCAATGGCTCTTCAAGCAAGCATTACATGGAAACATTGTGTATTTTATCGCCTCCGTAGATCAGCCTATATGCCACTTCCTACCTTCCTCAGTTGGACTCGTGATGGACCAAAAAGCTTAGGCTTGAGCTTCATCAACACTTCTTTTCTATTGGATGCCTCCTCGTATGGTTGAAGCCTCAAATACACCTGTAAGTCAATCGGACCCTCAAATGTGCACTCCACCCTTTCTTGTCTCCGCCATACCTTCAAGTTGATTCTCGTGCTCTTTGGTGTGGTCCTTAAGTCTCCCTCGAAAGGTCCCCGACTCGTCAAATCCAACTCGAACCATGGAGTTCTCTATTATCGCCAAAGGCAATCTTCACAAATGAGAGGGGGTCATAGTTATATAAGGCTCAGAATGGGGCATACCGGGACATGTGTTGGGTGGTTTTGTAGCAATACTCCCCCAAATGAAGCCATTTAACCCATGCCTTTGCTGCCCTGACACATAATTTTGAAGGTAGCCTTCAAACCCATTTGTTGACTATCTCTGTTCGGCCATCATTTTGAGGATGGTAACTAGTGTGTTAAGGCCGTGGCCTTACCAACTGGAAGAGTTCTCAGCCAAAATGTGTCATAAACTTGTTGTCCTTGCCACTCACAATGGTTTTGGGTAAACCGCAACCTAAAGCATCTCCCGGAAGAACAAATCAACCCGTGTTGCACTCCACTGTGGTAATGGCGAAAAAAGTACAAAACTTAGTTAACCCGCTCACTACCATGAAAATGCAATCTTGGCCCTGAGCCTTGGGAAACCCAAAGGATGAAATCCATAGATATGCTTTCCATTTGTGCTTCCGAATGGAAGTATAGTAATCTTGTTGGGTGAGTGTGTTCATCTTGTTTACCTCCCGACATGTAGTGCATTCTTTGATGTGGCGCATCACATCTTCTTCCAAGCCCTTCCAAGCGAATCTCCTCCGTATTTTGCCTGTATGTCTTGATGAACACTTGATGCCCTGCTATTGGTGAGTCATGACATGCTTGTAGCACTTTGGCCTTAAAGGTTGACATGGGAACCAAGAAAATACGGCCCTTGTATTATATGATGTCATCCATGATTCTAAAGTTGTATTGTTATCCCCACTTTAGGGATGTAACTAAGGAGATTAGGTCTTGAGGCCCACAAATGACATGGAGTACCGAGCCGACGATTCTAGGCATGGACTCCTCGAGGGGCTCCATCTTTTCTCCCTTATTTCCCTACTTTCCAAAGAGTAACAACAACATCCATCACCATCGGCTTGGTCTTGTGTTAGAGATGGTTCTTGCTCCATGAGGTAATGAGTCCTGCATCATGGTATGTGTCACTGATCTTCAAAACCTTTGAATATGTGCATTTAATTCCTTTTGTTTCTAATCTAATGTGCTTTGATCTTATACTTGCCCACTTGACCATGTCTCCTGGGAAATGACAGATGTCCTAGTAAGCCCGTGGTCCTTTGGTTTTCCAATCGGGATTAAAAGTCATTGGTTCCGTCAGCTATAGCACCACTTTTTCATCTTGCTCTCGCTCATCCATCCCATTACACTTGTCCTGCATCGGGTTGGCCAATCATTTGAGGGGATTGCACCCTACCTCGTGGGAAGAAGGCTAAAGGCCCAAGGTAAAAGCAAGCTGCAAAAGATAAAAGCCTAAAAAAATAAAACCTGGAGATGTTTTACCATGGATCCCTCAAAGAAAGCAATAAAAAGATTTCAGCAAGAAACAAGAGGGACCCATAAAATAATAAAACAAGACCTAGTCAGAGGATAGGGTCTCATCAATGAGCTATCCCATAGGGTCCATGGGTACCTAGCAAAGATGACACTACTAGCATCTAGTTACCACGCTAGGGTAGGACCTTGGTTGCATGGACAAGAGAAAGGGGGTCTCATCAATGAGCCAACCTTCTCATTTTTGTGAAAGTACTTGTTGGTAACGCTGCCACCACTCACCATCTGTGGCAAGGTCCCCCTCGACAGCTCTTGAAGAAAAAACAATAAGAATAAAGAATAAAAGGCATGACAAAAATTGTATCCGTGAGATGTGTGCAACTCGCTTTCTACAAAGGCACCCACGTAAAGCTTTGCACTCCTCGCTACTACACCTTATTGTCGATCGCCCCTTTATCCAATAATCTAATTCTTACATGATTTAGATGAAGTATTTTCCTGGGAACTTTCCTTTTCCAATAGACACTAGCCCAAGAGTGTACTTTGTCACTTTTCCCAAACATGTATCATGTGCTTGTATAACGCCTTTGAGCTTTTAACTGGATAATAGGGTTTCATGCACATGTTTAATAATATTGATGATGAGATGTGATTGACATTGCTATGATCCCTATGGATTAAGGAGCCAATGGAGGGCTGTGAGTCGTTGATGTGCATGATCATGTTCAATTTGACAAGTACCATATTGACAAAATATTGGGAGATGATCGTACTTTGGACCTCCACAGCTGAACAACCCACTGATGGATACAAGCCGAGACCTCAAAGCAGGGGGCACTGTGCAAGACAGGCTTGCACTAGAGAGGAGAATGACATCTTGCAGAGGCACCCCTCGGCAGAGCTTGCCTAAGGGGATTGTGCCCTTTTCAAGGGAACATTGGCCTTGGAAGGCCAATAACGTCACCCAACATGCCCATGACATCATCTTTCTTCATGAGCATTTTATGCATGAACGTGGCAATTTGGCACGCAGTGGTAGCTTGGAGAAGCCCCAAAAGGGCCAACCTTCTGCTTCGTGTGAGGTCACTTTTTCCTTCAGTACAATGTCACCCTAGAAAGGGATGACGTCCTTCTGTTGCTTGATTAGCATTTTTAATTTGAACATTTAATGTAAACAATATGATTTTAGTATTTTAATTGTCGACCTTTTATGACCTAAAAAGTAAAATTAGTCATTGTATTGTATAAATTGAGGGTTTTCACCTTCATTTTTCATCATCTCACACTCACCACTTGATGAGGTCTCGAACTCTTATGCCTATATTTTGAGTATTTGAATGAAATTGCGGGAGGCTTAATTTGTTGAAGGAAGACATTTTTGGAATTTATTTGGCATTTTGGCATTTCTCTTGGTGGAAGGTATTACAACTAGGGTTTGCTATATGATTCCTTGGTTAAATGTAAGTGAATTTCAAGAAAACTTATTAATTGAATGGTTGTAGTATTGTTTTTTCTTTTCATTTATGGTTATAATTTGCTAAATTAAACCCTAGGTGACAAACACACAATTAGGAAGGTCCCTACCATGTCCCTACCAAGGTTTTAAGCCATTTTATTTGTCGAAGTGAGATAGAGCCTTGCTCCTTTTAGCAACACTCTATTCTTTTCCTCTAGCCCTTGTTGGAAAGAAGATTGAGCTCCTGCTCAGCAACACTCCATCCATATTCTCTATGCTAGCCATTTTTCTTATTTATTGAGCTAAGAAGTAGAAAACACACCAAGGCCTAGTCCCCCTACAACTCAGGAGTCGATTTTTCCCTAGGGTTTGCCTAGAAAAGCCTCAGCCATAGTAACACGCTTCTCTTACAAACCCTTTGTCTTAGTTTCATGCAATCGCTTGAGCTTGGGGCCATTTTTCCATTGAGCGAGGAAGGAGGGAGAGAGCACTGCTGCCTAGTTCCCCACACCAAAGTGAGCCTCTCCTGAGCCATCCTGAGGTGCTCCTGCTACAGCAACACCTCAGGGTTTAAGTCTCTTTTCCTTAGTCTTTACCTTTATCACTTGATCCTGCCTTTTAAGGCCCCTTGACCCCATATACCCTAGGAACGCACTTATCTAAGCCCTAGTGTGATCTCAAACAACTTCTAATACTTTGAACAAACCCCAACCTACTAACCCTAGCCTAAGACTAATCTTCTAACCCTATTTGTTGTTGTCATATTTTTCTATAAACACCTTTGTGCAACTATCATTTTACTTTAAGCAATTGAATGGTTGGATAAGGCATTATCTAAATGAAGTGTTAATTTGTTGCATTTGAATGCCAAGTTTCTTTAGCATTTATTGAAGAAGTGATATTGTAATCATTACAATTGTACAAACATTGATTGAACATTTATTATTGCTCAATTGCTCAATATTAGAAAGATCATTGATTATATGAAGTAATAACCAAAGGCAAGCTTGCATGCATGCATCGCTTTATTGTTGCTTTGTTCTCAAGTGTGATCTTATTGGTTTTTACTTCCGACATTCCTATTGGCTATAAGTCGGACTTTCTCATCAGGTGGTGACTTGTGAAGGGGATTACTATCACTTAGCCTTGATAAACCTTTTTCCTTCTCAAAACCCCAAGTCACCGGGGACATCTCCCCGGTTCCACTTCCTAAATAGAAAGAACCTTCCCATTGAGGGGTGACAAGCAGTGGGATTTGTTTAGTTACGCCAGTTTGACCTCTTTCATCCATCTACTTTCCTAATTACAAACTATGCGATAACACAATTCATCTTGTACCGGCCTCATCCATCAATTCGCATGCAAACTGAGTTTTTGAGTATTCCACCAAAAGGTGGGCCTTCCAAATTCAATCGAGATGTCGGTACTGCATAAACTCCATGGTCGGATACAGACCGCCATCACATTATTCTTCCCTTTGACAAACTCACTGTCAAAGCTTGAAGTAAGACCTCGATTTTGCTCACCCATTTTTGTTGCTCTCATTTAAGTCCTTCGATCCGTGAAGTACTTGAGGTCATGGTGATTTCTTGTCCCTTCCATCGACCTTTTCCCCAACTAAGTATTGTTTGAATCTAGCCAATGCATGCATGATGGCTAGCATTGCTTTGTCATAGATGGTGTAGAGGAGCTCGAGACCTCTCAATTTTCATCTTTCATAAACAATAAGGTGCCTATTCTACAGATAAGCATTGATCCAATGCCTTCCCCTGATGCATCACATTCCAATGTGAAGGGTTGGTTGAAATCTGGTAAGGCTAAAACTGGGGATGTGCTCATTACCTTTTTGATTTTATCAAAGGTCAACTGTGCTTCTCGACTCCACTTGAATGCCCCATTCTCAACAAATCAATAAAGAAAGAAGTTGAGAGAAGCCCCAACAAACTCCGTATTAAAGTAATATATACCCCAAAAATCCCTTTAATTTTGTGAGTGTCTTAGGTGTGGGTCGGTCAAGTATAACTTGTATCTTCTCTTGGTGTAACTGTACCCCCTTCACTCCAATGATGTGCCCTAAATAAAGGGCACCTTTGTTCCAAACTCACACTTGATTCCTTAGCATATAAGGATTGCTCTTCCATGATAGCCAAAATATGCTCTACATGCTAAAGGTGCTCCTCCCAAGTTTTTCTATAGATCAACAAGTCATCAAAGAAGACTCAGAGAAACTTCCTCGCTTCTTTTTGAAAACATGATTCATGCAAGAATGGAAGGTGGTTGGCACATTAAGTCAAGCCAAAAGGCATCACCAAGAACCCATAATGTCCATAGTGACATCGAAAGTAGCCTTGGGGACACCTTGCTCCCTCATCTTTATCTGATAATAGCCAGAGCTAAAGTCAATTCAGAAGTATACAACCCCATGGAACTCATCCAATCTCATCAAACCTCGAGATGGGGTATCTATTCTTGATTGTCTTCTTATTAAAAGCACCTGTAATCAATGCACACGTGCATGGTCCCATCCTTCTTTTCACCAATACCATTGAAGATGCAAAAGGACTAGAACTAGGCCAAATGTATCTTTAAGGTCTAATAGTTCTTTAATGGCCTTTTCAATCTCATCTTTATATTTCTTTGGGTGCTTGTAGGGAGTAGTGATAGGTTTCACACCTCCCTCCAACCTAAGTGATGTGGTCAAAGCCTCTATCCGGTGGTGCTCCCGGGTGGTATGGGCTCAAAAGACCCTATTGTTCTGCCAATGATTCTATGGATCTCGTGTGAGTAGTGAGTTTCCCCCTCTTATCCACCCTAACCGATATTCTACACTCTGCTGAATAAGCAATGTCTTCCCTCCCTAAGATGGCTTCCATGTGCTTTGTTTTCACCACCCTCGCAAGTTGTCTGTCATGCCCCTAAGAACCACCTTTTCCCATTTTCTCCTCAGAAAAGACATCTCCATGGTCTTGTACTTGTAGTGATTGTCCCCAACATACTAAGCCACTGTACTCCAAGAATGATGTTGGTGTCTGTAAGGTCCATAACATAGAAATCTTGTGCCAAGTCATGTCTGCCCAAGGTAAGCTTCATTCCTGTATCGTATTTGTCACAAGGCATAGTGTGCCCCCTCATAATTCCACACACTAAATCCCTCAAAATCAATTGTAGGTATGTGTCTCCTTTGTAGTAGAGATGAATCAATGAAGTTGTGTGAAGCACCCCCATCGATGAGAACTGGAACCTTTTCCCTTGTAGCACCCCTCATCCTAAAAGTGTTGAATTTAGGTACCTTGCTGATGGATGCTAGTGTCACCTTCTCTTCCACTGCAAGGCCGTGACTTGCATCCTCCACTTCTGTTTACCTGGATCTCGCCTCATGTTCCTCAGGATGGCCAAAATATTCCTCCTCTCATCACCTGAGATCACCTCAATGTAGTGATCTTTTCCCTTGCCCATGCATTTATGTCTTGGGACCTGCTCTTTATGTGTGAAGTAATAAATCAAGCCTTCTCAATCCCCTCCTAGTGGTCTCATCCATTGTACCTCTTCCTGGCCAAGCCCCTTGTGTATCTCCCTCCTTGGTTCATAGGTATTTGGTCTCTACTCCCTTGGTTTAGAGGAGGTCTAGGGGTAAATCTAGTCTTTGTTGTTGATCCAAAGTCCCTAGTCTTCCATATCGCATCATGCAAGTTGGCGGGCTTGTGCCTTTACCCAACCCCTCATGGGTTCCATCAACCCTTCTTTGAAGAGCATCATAAGTCTTGCTTGAGACACATCCTACACCATAACCGCTATCCTCTAAAACTCCTCAATATAAACCTCAGGTGATCCTGTCTGTCCGAGTTGGGTGAGTTCCCTAAAACGTAGCTCTGGATCCCCCTGGTCAAAACCGATCAATGAGCCTCCGAGTGAACTCCGTGTACGCTGTAATCTGGTTATGGCCCAACGTAGTTAACCCATGGTACCACCAATCATGAGCCTTCCTCCAAGTACATGGTGGCAAACCCAATGGCATCCATCTCTCTCATGGGGTTGTTGTAGGTATCAAGTTTCACCCATGCTTGCACAAATACCTTGGAAGATCCATCAAAGTAGGGGGTTTCCATCTGTCTGCCTCTACACTCCACCATATAGTTAGTCCCTTTGATACTATTTAGGCTTCTACCCCAACTTGATTAAACAATACCCATCCAAAGCAGACTTGCCTTTGGAGCCCTGTAATCAATGTGTGATACACCGGCATACCGCTTCAAAGTTGTCCCTGCAATTCATCCTCATAGCTGGGTGCTGTGGTCGGTTATCCAAGAATGTGGTAGGTAGGGTCTAGGGTGGACCTACTATAAGTTGGGTTCCGCGACGCGACAATTTGTACTCTCCCAAAAAGCCAAAGGCAAGAACAATAAATTGGCATAACAGAAGGTTGTCCTATCACTGTCACCCAAATAAGACACCTCTTTCTCTTTAGGTGGAAATCCCGGGAGATGTCCCCGGTGACCGGGGTTTGAGAAGGAAAAGGTTATAGTATTGAGAAAGTTCTTCCTCTCTCTCAAGTCACACTGATTAGAAAATCCCAAAGGTTTGATAATATGAAGCAAAGATATGATCGAGCACCCTACTGCATCAAGACCAAGAAAACACTATTTGTAAAGTAACAATTGATATTAGTGCTTCAGAAAACCTTGGACTTTAAATAAAAGCAACGTGTTGATATACAAGATGAAGCAAACACAATTCTATAACAACAATGTATATATAACATTAGCTTCACAATTGTCTTTTAAACAAGCTTCAAAAAATGACCCAAAATGGTAACCTAGGATTAGCAATATGCTAGCACTTATCAGAATCTAATGAGGCAATGTAAAAATCAACTCTAAAACTTGCTTTTAGGAGCTTTTAATGCTGTAATATATGGTAGAATAATTTTGTAACAACAACAAGAATGTTAGTAGTTAGTCTAATCAAGGTTAGGAATGGTTAGCAAAAGAGTTTGAGGTAGATGGATTGAGGGTTGTTTCTTTTCACCAATCAATCAAATGCAAGGTATAAACTAGTGCCTTTAGGGTTAATGGAGTGACTTTTTTGTAGCAACAATATTGAAGGGAACAAATGACAATATGTGAACTAGAGACAAGAGGGAGGATGGTTGAGGTGTTGGTAAACCAAGGTATCAATCATTAAACCCTAGAAGGAAAACGACTACTAGAAAGTAGGTAACCCTAGGGCCCTAGTGGTTTTCCTTCTTTAGCTCAAGCTTAGGATAAATAAAAGCTTAATGAAGTAACGGTGTTAGAGTGCTACAAAGGTAGGGCTCTAGCACATGCTTCAATGGAGATGTCTTCTATCAAAATCAAGTAGGTGGATAGCTAATAAGTCATAATAAATAACACGTGCTTAATCTCCTAGGGTTTTACAATAGCAATTTCATAATCTTATCAAATGCAAAGTAAGAGATATCATAACCATTCAAGAAAGAAGAATTGTAGGTTTTCACTTCATTCACCAAGAATAATCTAGTACTTAGCCTAGTTGAAGACTTTCCAACAAGAAAAATGCCAAATACACCAAAAACAGCCTCTCCAAGAAGTTGTGCAACACTTAATTTTCAGCTAATAAGTCTAAAGAGGTCGACTTCTAATCTCTCACTTGTGTGAGTGAAATATCATCAAAAAATACATGGGACTCTTTCCCATTTATACAATTTAAATGACCTTAATTACAAATTAGGTCAAAAGAGTTTACATGGCTACATCAAATATCCATTTTACATAAAATTGACAAATTAAACCCTAAAATGTGTTAAAGAGGTGACGCCATGCCCTTCTAGGTTGACATTGGGCCTCCTAAGTGAGACATTGGCCTCCAGAAGCAAAACATTAGGCCTCCCAATGCTCTTAGATCAAGGCCGTGACGTGCTACCATCTAGCACATAACTGGCTCCATCATGTCCATTTGACGCTACGTGACGTCTAGGGTCACAAGGGTGACATAATGGGCCTCACATGGCCAACGTTCATGGGGAAAGGCAAGATCCCCCTGGGTCCAGGCCCCTGTCTCCGGTGGAATGTCCTCCTCACTCTCCTCGGTAAGCTTCCTCGATATATGTTTGCCCCGGTCATCCCAACATCTGTCTCCTGCAGGGATTTCCATCTCTATGGAGGTCCAAGCTAATCATCTCCCATATGTACCTATCCGGCCGAAGTGTGGTCCCTCAGAGGTACACCCTCCACATAAGTCACGTGGATCATAGCAATGTCAATCACATCTAATAATCAAGTTACTCCAAACATGTGCATAAAACCCCTTTTCCTGCATAAGTGCTCAAAGACGCTATGCTATTCTACAAGATAGGTTTGGAGAGGGTTCCAAGACGCCCTATTGGGATAATTCTCATAGGTGTAGTGCTCTGTGTAGGGACCAATCTAGGTCATGTAAGTGTATGATATGGTGTGTGGGGATGTTTGGGCAAGGGGTGTAGTGACCGGCTGTGGAAATGTAGGTCTCTACTTAGGTGCCTCCTCAAGAGGGTGAGAGTCAGACCCTGTCAGCTGGGATGCACTGTTTCCCAGCCCATTCAATGTCTTTTACATTTTTATCTTATTGATTTTTCTTCAAGAGAATAACCGGGGGACACTGCCCTGGGCGCAGGACCGGTGACACTGCTACCCACAAGCATTTCATGGAGATGAGAAGGTTGGCTCTTTATGAGACCCCTTTCTGCTATGCCACCAAGAGCCACTCATTCTGCATGCAGGACCAAATTAATAGTAGTTTCATATCACTACATGCCCATGGACCCACTTTTCAGGGTCGGGTTCGATGAGACTCCCCATCCACCAACTAGGTCTTAAGTTTTATCATTTTTATGGGTCCCCCTTCTTTCTTGGTCGAAGCTCTTTTATTGTTTCTGAATCCTCATGGCATCTCGAGGTTTGTTCTTTAGGCTTTTACTTTTTTACCAGCCTACTTTTACCTTATGGGCCTTTAGCCCCTTCTTCCCACAAGGAAAGGTGCCACCCTTACTAGCTTGGCAAAAACCCAATGCCCAAACCAAATGTAGGGATAGATGAGAGGGAAAATGATTGAAATTAGATGGGGTATGGAAGGAATGGACGATGATCTTCATATACCCACCCAGCTGCAAATCACTCCTAAGGGAACCAACTGCTAGGGGAATTCTATCATCCCCCCTGTGTATGGACAAGTCAAAGGCATAAAGTCCAAGCACACGCCATGAAGCAAAGAGAATTAAATGCACATATTCAAATCCTTCGAGAATCAGAGTGACACATACCATGATACTCATGACTTCATTACCTCATGGAGCAAGACCCACTACTACTTTAACCGTGTTGATGGGATGTAGATGTTGTCATTGCTGATAGAATGGAGGTAATAAGAAAAGATGGGCCTTCAAGGGCCGTGCTCAAGTCAATATGGCTCTCGGTACTCCATGTCTAGGGACCATGTAATTCAGACATAATCTCCTTAGTCATCCCAAAGGTAGGGGATAATAGGTCTCCTCGAGGAGATCCACCTCCATAACTCTTTCCCTTAGTGTGATAGCAGGCTGGTGCTCCGATCACGTCGCGTTGTATATGTCAGATCGGGAGTATCGGGCGAAATTCGAATGTAACTTATTGGCGACATCGGCGGAAAATGTCTGAATATGTTGGAATATGTCGGCAAGACCTCAGAAAAATACAAAAACACATTTTTTTTTTTTTCAATTTTTAAACTTGTAAAGAAACAACAAAATCAAAAAACATTGCTACATAAATATGAAAATACAAACTAATAAATAAGATGCATAAGATGTCAAGTGGTCATATATCGTTACTAAACTGAAAATTTTCAAACATCTTCCGAGTGGATGATAGTAGCTTAGAAGAAAAACTTAGCATGGACAAAAAATCGGCAAGGGTCTTGAAATATCACCGGAAAATCAAAACCTCGACAAACATTAAATAATACATAATTTATTCATTTTTCAAAATTTTAAACATTTTTCAATATATAAAGAAACAACAACATCATATAAACACATAGGCACACAAATATGGGAGAAAGAATTGATATATATGATATAGGATAAATAAAAACCGATACATCAAAGTCATTACCGAAAGTCTGAAACCAATACAAAATGACATCAATGTGATCACATATATATAAATGTATATGTCCCAAACTAGCAACTAGCTATATGAAAATTATCAATGCCCTCTCCCCATTTTACGAGAACACCAGTTGTTTACTGTGCCTTGAACCTGGAGGCAAAAGGTCCTGGTCGGGATTCAATGCTGGATGGAGGACTAACTGCTCCAGTATGTGTAGAAAGTGGGGTTCCACTTTCAACTAGCTCATCATGTGTAGAAAGTGGTGTGGATGAATTTACTCACTTGCTCCTTTGCACACCCTCAAATATGCTTGATGGCCTCCACAAACCTCTTTCCTTGTCGCCACAGAAAATGCTAAACACAATGAGCCAAAACAAATTAGCTTTTATCCCATGTCTGACAAAACACATGGCAATTTTTCAAACTTAAAAATCGCGATTTTGGTTTTCAAAAAATCGGCACAATGAAAAAATCGCAATTTGGCGATTTTTTGTCGATTAATCACAATTTTTTCTGTACTAGGATAGTAGATATAAAATACATCAAATGATCAAAATAAATGTATCTCATGAGATGAATCATCATGAGGCATCTAGATACTAAGTAGTACATGATAAAATGAAAATGATAGATCTTAGGAATCCAAATTATTGATTCCCTCTATGTCGTGTTGTTGCTGCTCTAGCCCTTTTATTGGTAAAGGGCACCACTTTTCCTGTGGGAGCAGTAGTTGGTTGTGGAGGTACTCGGGATGAGATTGGAGTGGAAGCTCTAGCTGCTCCATATGAGGTGGTAAATGATGGGGACGAGGTGGAAGGAAAAGTGTGTTGCCTCCTCCAAGTCCCAACAAACCCAAGTCCAACTACAAGTCTAACTCTCCGTGGAGGTGGTGGCGGCATTGGATCCATTGGAAGTCCAACCTCCTCCTCACCAGATCCATTGGAAGGGAACATCATCCCTCCTCCTCCTCCTCCCCATTGTCCCCTCCTCCTCAAATCATCTGCGATGCTCCTTCCAACCACTGGGTGCCTCCTCCATCTCGCTCCTCAATCTCCAATCTCCACCTAATTAGGTGGAAATAACGCCTGGCCCAATGAAATGGCCTCTATGTCGTTCTTTGTCAAGTTGTTTCACTCACAACCCTAGATTGTAGTAGACATATACCAAGTCATTAAGGCATTGGGTACCTAAACTGTATGAACATTGAGAGCTATAGTTAGTGATGGTAAATAGTAAATAGTAAATTGTAAATATTATAATTAAAAAAATATAAACAATTTAAATTTTGATTGTTGCATTTTTTAACATTTCTAACTCGTTGCGCTTCTTGGAGTGTATACTTTCAAAGACACTCCAATTACGTTAATAATCAAGAACCGCTAGTTTGACTAAGCACTTGAATGACGAGTTTCTGCAGATCTGGGAGGTTTCGACCAAACATCTACAATGAATAAAATTAAAGGAATACAACGAATTATATTCGCATTGAAGCCACACCGGCATTATATTTGGAATAGCCATTTAATGAATGTACTTGAAATTGAAGCTTACCCTGCATCCTTTTGTTCCTATCTTGGATAGCCATATCATAGCCCAACATCCTAGATGCCATCTTATATATCTCATTCTATCTAGAAACCTATGAGCGTTCAGCTGGAGTCAACACCATACTCTGAACACAATGGAGGAAACCATCAATGACCTCACCCATCAAAATTAAATCCATTAAAGCATAAGTGAATGCATGGTTGAGGTAGAGCCATGTTGCATGAATAGACCATGTAGAGTGTTGTTCCATTGCTCATCAATCACACCCCATATATGAGCTCTCTTGTTGAGTCCTTCCTCCCCCCTTGTCATCATAGTAATTCCAGATAATTCAGCTTCCTTGGCCCTATCCATGGCCTCATACAAGTAGCCCATTGTGGGCTTCTCACCATCAACCAATCGAAGAACCTTTACCAAAGGTTCACTAATGGTACATACCTCCCCTACTCCACTCCAGAATCTTTGGTCATGTCCCAGAAGTTGGGCTATGGCTTGCCCATCTTGTTTGGTGCTATAGACACAAGCAACCCACTCATTAGAAAGAAACATTCTTTGTAACTCCAACATACTATTGAGGAGCGACTGAAGAGAAATGAAGTTGGTGGTGAAACGTGTGATTGCAGGATGCACCAACTCTCGGTTCCCTGTGAATTGTCTCATGAGTGAAAGAACAAATATGTGATTATATATATATTTTGTCACACTCCGAGTGGAATCAATGATTTCCTTGATCCAAGGAAGTTTTCCCATGTCCTCTAGCATCAAATCAATGCAATGGGCAGTGTTATCGCACAGTTTGTAGCTAGGTCAAGTGGCTATGAGATAGAAGGCCAAACTGGCATAACAGAAACCTATCCCACCCAATGTCACCACGATGGGGAGGTTCTTTCTCTTTAGGGAGGTTAGGCCCAGGGGAGACGTCCCCAGTAACCTAGAGTTTTGAAGAGGCAAAGGTTTAAAAGTCAAAGTAAAGTTCCCCCTTCACAGGTCACCACCAAAGCAGATAGTCCGGCTAAACAACCAATAATGAAGTGTAGGCCCAAAGAAGAACACCTGCTCGAAACAAAGCAAACCAATATATATATGCAAGCTATGATTCAATGGGTTAGTACTTCAATAAACTATCTGATATTAATGTATAAG
>SNQJ01S0158204.1:16298-27271 GCA_010110895.2 Picea sitchensis
GACAACCACAAATCAACTTGTGAAAATATAAAATGAACTAGGAAAACTTCCAAGAATGGATTTTTTATGATTCTATTCTTCTTTTGATGTTCCTTGGCAATATTTCCTTGGTCAAAATGCTCGAGTGGAGAGAACGAGATCATGAGGAAGAAGACTATTTTTTCGGGAATGACCTGGGCACAGTCATGGCACTTAGGCAATGTGGATTACTCAAGTTTTTCAAAATTCAGGGCATGAGAGCCCAACTGAGATTACTAGAGTATCTAGTTCACATGTGGGATGTGAACGAACAATGTGGGTTTATCTCACCAAGGCTCTTGGGTATCACTCTCAAGAAGAAGGGATGGAGGAGAACCCATGGATTACTATGTTTCTCATCATTGTGTGCCAGGTATAGAAAAACATAGTGGTAAGGTGGCCATCAGAGATGTTTAGGATTTACCATTACGAACCATCCTTTATACCATTACCTGGATGGCAGGGAGTGAAGATCCCCACATGGCTTTGCAAATCCACTTTCAGTACGCCATAGAGTGCATGGAGCCTAGGGTCTTCAACTGGTGTGAGGGCATCTTGAAGAACATGAAAAAGAAACTGACAAAGTGTCGAAACAGTCGGTTGAAACAATTTGGTTATGGTTCCATTTTGGTTTCCTTCTTCTTGGAGAGGGTCTCTATCTTATGTCTACTAGTGGAGTGGGGCATACCCACTCCACAAGATCCACGTATGAAAAGGTTTGTGGACTTGATGGCTAATTACGGTGGCATGCCTATCATCAAGTATGACGGTGTTTTCTTCCAATGGCTGATAAATCATCTAATCATGGTGGAGGAATATGCATACGCTGGGATGGGCTTCGGTGGGGATTCTGACTTAGCTCTTTTCGAGGTATCTCAATGGGGAGACAAAGGTAAGAACGAAATTTTCATTATATGATGTTTTTGATATTTTAATTACATAAAATGTTTTGTTCATTTATCCAAGACTAATTAAGTGCTCTCAATAATGCAGATGTGGTGCCCTATCATCCTTTGGTATTTTCTCCCATTCATAGGTGAGGAGAGAGAGGTGTCATGACAGGAGTTGTTGCTGTAGATATGGAGGTGATTGAGCAGAACCTATAGGGGTTAACTGTGAACATCGTTGATGCCACGGTGGATGAACTTCGTCAACACTATCAACGTCATACATTTTGTGTATCTGCATCTATTGGTTGACTGATCTATAGAGTGGTACGGACAGTTGTTTATTACAACGAGTAGCATACTTGATGATTTTGTACATGAAGCCATGAGCTTCACTATTTTGATATTTTGGTCCTTGGACAAACACTTTTTGTAACTTTTTGTCGTATTAATATAAAGTTCGTATCGGCTTACTTGTTTTTGTAAAATGTGTGATTGGGTTTATAAATGTCTCAAATGTTTGTCTAACACATAATTATCCAATGCATCTGTCAATGTATTTAGACATCTAGGAATATGTTGATACTCAATATAATCAAAATGTCTTTCCAAGAGGCGAATTTGTAAGTATACTCGTAACAAAGTAGGACTTCAAATGGAATAAATGTTACTCAATTGCAGCACTACTAACTGTGAATCAAGTCGTACAATAAGATGACGGATTCCAAATAAAATGGCATCAGTTAGAAACTCGATAACTGCAATGTATTCTGCAATATTATTAGTTGCACGACCAAGGCACACACCGTGTAGACTGATCAACTCATATGTAGGTGCATATATTTCCCATGCAGCAGATGCTAGGTTTTGAGTACTGCGACTAGCACCATCAACAAAGCCAATATATGGTATAGAAGACACCAACATTTGGAAACCAATAACAATGCAAGGTAAGAAGGTGAAAGGTGAAACAAAAACGAAAAAATCACACTAGAGTATGATACACTAAAAATACACAGCACTCATGCAAAAATAGTTTAAGCATAGTACTTCTTCAAGTAAAGCCCAATTATGGGTTCACTCAAAGTAATTCCATCATAATCTACCAGCTTTTAAGCCCCTTTCTCCAACACTCGTTTCAAAATATAAGGGCCACGCCACATGGGCTCGAATTTACCAACCCCTAATAAGTCATGATCTTGTTCGTAAAGGAGAACTAAATCACCCTCATAAAAAACATGTGGTTTGACATGTTTGTCATATTGATATTTGACACACTTCTTCTGAGTTTCAATGACTAAGGCAACATCACAGCGAGTCTCATATAATTTCATCAAATACAAGAGACGTTCTTCTTCAGTTGAGGTGTGAACCTAGAGGCTTGCATTCATTAGTTGCAGGTTCTCTTGCCATCAACCCCAACTCCTTTATTCACACTTGTAAGAATGTGATCGGTGCCTTAATACCTACTTTCATCATCGATAGGTTGTCTCACATTTGTTAATGATATACCTCAATGACCAATAATCAAACGAAGTCTCATTATGTTCGATCTCAACTCCTTTATTCACACGATGTAGAATTGCACCTTTGGAAGATTGTGTAGAAGACTTGAAGACATCAGTATGTAGTCGCAACCTTCCTAATTTGTTGCTACCTTTTCATTGGACCAATACCTATGTGACTTCAGTGATCACGGGAGATCATATTGTACTTCATTGTATACAGATATCTTCAGATTGATTTTGAGATTGGTTCTATTGGGCCTTGCTCGTGACTATGACAACCTTTGGCATATAACCACATTTTTATTTTCCCATTCATGGCTACAGAAAGTTGTTTAGTATGTTTTCACATGAATCTGCAGTGTAATTCAAATTGGCAGCCATGTATGCAAAGTTAGTACATATTGTAATGAGCAACTAGTTCTTCCATATGGGTCCCCATTACTCCACTTATAGGTTTTTATAATGTATTTCGGCCATCGCAGATACTCCTCTGACCTCACACATTAGGGGGCATATGTTATAGAAATATTTCTCTCACCCCATGCAATCTTGAACATAAGGCCTTTTTCCATTTCCCTATGCAGACTTGAAGTCCCTTTTTTACAAATCCCAGAGCTAAAAATACAATTTTTTCACATATACGCACATTTCCTACTATACAACATGTGTATACGTAGGTTGCACCACTACAACCCATGTACATCGTGAAATGTTCCCAAAATTGAAAAATAGTGTTGGGTTTCCATATCATGTCATGAGATCAATGATCCTTGTCCTTCCATATACTGGAAATGTTCCGACTCGACCCTTTAGTTCCTCTTGAAGGCTATAATGGGCCAAATCTGAGCTATGGAAAAGAGGAGAAAGAATTGAACTTTGAGAGCAAAGTTACTCTGGAGGAATTATTCACTTCACATTGAGTCTGCATCCCTTTATCCTTTAAGTCTGAACACATTGTTCATCCCCCAAGCTCTTCCCTTATTTGATGGAGAACTTCATTGTATCTCTCATATGAGCTTGCCTTTGGTGGAGGATTGAAGTGGTGGAGGCCCAGCTGGAAGGAGTTTAGTTTCTTGGTTCCAAACTGTGCCGACACAGAAGTTTGTAACTTATTCACCTCCATTGATTACATCTTAATAGAAATACTCTTTTCTCATCCAATTGATATCTTGAAAATATTTGAATTGCTATTCCATGGGCGTATTTGTTATGAATGTTGATGGATTATGCTATTGGATATGCTAACATCATATATTATCACCACATGCTTGCGTTGCTTGGTTGTTGAAGACTAGTTGGAGGTATATTTCTTTGGGTCAAGTGCTCAACAATGGACTTCATCGAACGTTCGGATGAGGTAGGTATTTTATCTTATCTTGCTAGAATATTTGTTTATATAGCATACTTGAGAATAGATTTCATTTCTGTTCATTTTTTCTATTGTGGTTTACCCCTGGCCATAGAGCGATTTTCCTCATAACAATATGCTGGAAAGATCAAGAAGAAATTTAAGAAGAGGAGGCAAGGGTTTGGATCTGCAAACTCCTCACAGCCAAAGTAGGGAAAAGGCAGCCCCAACCCATAAAACAAGGGGCAGAGAAAAGATGGTCATTCTCAGGACAACCAGTCCAAGCCACAACAAAATAAGGGTAATGAGAAGTCGAAGAAGGACATGGGAAAGTGGTGTGAATACCATAAAATATCTTGGCACAACATCGAAGAATGTCGCTCCAAGGAATCACTAGTGGTCGAGTTGAAAGCTTCCAAGTCAGAGGAAGATTCTGACTCCGAATCAAATCCAAAAGGAGGGAAGTGGACTATCGATGTTGAACACATCACCACTATCCCTACCACTAAAGTCTAGCCAAGAGAACCATAAGAACTAGAGGAAGGGGAACGCCTCTTTCACTCACTGATGTGGGTAAAGGGGGCTCCACTTCATTTCATTTTCGATAGAAACAGTCATAAGAACCTAATCTCAACATAGGTCATCAAGCGGCTAGACCTACCAATGACACTACACCCACAACCCTACACCATTAGTTGGCTTCGCCAAGGAATAGATATTTTTCTCATCCAATAGTGTCGTCTGCGTTATGGCATCAAGTCCTTCAAAGACAAGGTATTGTGTGATATTTCTCCCCTTGAATTTTGTGATGTTCTTTTAGGAAAACCATATTTGTGGAAGAGACATGTTGTGTATGAGTCTAGACCCCACAGTGTTATTATAACTTTGGGTAGACAATTGTACAGGATACTAGAGGTAGCGTTGCCTACCGCTATTTCTTTAATATTTGTTAAGAAATGTAGTAAGGTCATTTCACAGACCGGGAAGTTTGTCTTCTTTGTGATCCATGCTCATAGTAAGAAGAAGGTCTCTACCACATCTGTGGCCTCTACATAGAGCCTCTCTTTGCAGCAGAAGAAAGTGGACGAGATCATGGAAGAGTACAGAGACATATTCTCTTCACCCACCAGGGTATCGACACACTACCAAGTCAAGCATCCAATTTATATAACCCCTGATGCACCTCTTCTTAATGGACCAGTCTATCATTGCTCATTGATGGAAAATGATGAAATCAAGCATCAGATCCAAGATTTGCTTCAAAAGCAACACATCAAGCCCATATCCTCCCCTTATGAAATCCTGATTGTATTGGTGCAGAAGAAAGACGGGACCTGGCGGATATGCATTGATTACAGAGCATTAAACAAAATCAAATTCAAGAACCAGTACCCAATTCCCTGAATTGACGACCTTCTTGACCAACTCAAGGGGGAAAATTTCTTCAGCAAGATTGACCTAAAGTCTGGCTACCACTAGGTTCCCAACGAACCAACTTAGGTATGGAAGACAACTTCCAAATCTAAAGAAGGTCTCTTCGACTGGTTGGCCATGCCCTTTGGCTTAACCGAATCACCAACCACTTTCATGAGGTTGATGGATGATGTATTGAGACCTATTGGAGGCAGGTCTAGAGAGGAAGAAAGATTATTTTTGGAGGAGAAGCATGTAAGGAGGAAAAAACAGCTGGAAGGAAAAGCAACACATGTAAGAGAAGCAGGCGAAGTGCACATGAAAGGAAGACCTAACAATGCTAGGATTAGGGTTTTTGTAATATATTGTAATGGATGATGAGACAAGGATATAAATAGGTAGTACATAGAAGGATAGGGGGTTGGTGGCACACAGAGGAAAGAAGAGAGTTCCGACAGAAAGGAGATCGACAGATAAGAAGTGAATTGTAATAATTTTACAAGTCTTTAAGCTAGTGAGCTAGGAAGTAGTGAGTGACTTGATCCCGAGGGTAAAATCGCATGTTGTTGGGACAATCTCCCTACGAACTAGAAAATAGAGTTCAGAATTTGCATGCAGATATGACCAAAGAGAAATTACTTTCTAACTTCATCCCTAGATTTAAATCCCCTTTTCTTAGTAAATGCATGGAAAGATCAACCTACCTCGCTCTCGGCATTTGATGTCGATCCTTCGTTGTGCTTGATTACTTGTTCGCAATACTCCTTCCAAAGCTGACCTGTATCCAAGACAAGTAACAACTACGCATGCATACTACTTATATACTAACGGGTTAGAAATCCAAACATATACTGATCAAACTATAAATTGTTCATGAATTGGGACGGGAAAAGCATTTTATTATTTTCTTTATTACTTAGAATGAGTCAACTTACAAAATTTGAGACTGGCCACCACTCCTCGAACATGATCCTGGGCTCCTCTTCTTCTGTCCTTCAACTGCTTTGCTTTGAATCTCCTTTGGCACAAGGAAACGCTAAAGGGTTGGGACAATGGGAATACGTAAATGGGTAGAGTTTCTTTGCCATATTTTTCCTCCTTCCAAATGGGACCCCTACCCCTTCTTTTATAAGCTAGAAGGAGCTAGGTATTTGGACGAACCCTCGACCATGCATGGCTGGGAGTTTCAGTTAACTCACCCATAGCTTTTGAGCTCCGTCAGCAAATTTCCTTTTTTCGTGCTTTTGTTGGTCCACGTGGGCTGTTTTGGGTCATCCAGCGTGTACACGCGTGCAGTAATGGATCAGGGCACGTGGGACTTTAAAAATAGGATTTTCAAAGAGTTGTTCAGCAGTGTTTTGGCAAAGAAGGGATATGAGTTGGCCTGATTCCAGGTAAGCATGTGTGGTGCAATTTAGGGTTATAACAGATGCCCCCTAATGTGTGAGGTCAGAAGAGCATCTGATGGCCGAAATACATTACCAATATTTATTGATGTGCCGAACGATTGAGCCCAAGGATCAGGAACTGGGAGGTGTCGTCTGCAAAATAACAAATGTCTCACCGAGGTGGGCATAACCATGCTCGGGATAAAAAAGAACCATGGCTACCAATCAAATACACTGTAGTTCCATGTCAAATAACTATAAAGAGTAGCCACGAACAATACACAGCAGAGCTACATCTCAAAATCAGAAAGATATACATATAGAGTATCCATCTTCCAGAAGTTGATTCGGCCTGATGGCTGGAGATGAGATCTTCAGAGCTCAAGAAACAACTTCAAAATATTCAAAACTTGGTTAGGAGTGTAATATGAGTGTACGACTGCACTACCCAGAGGTCTTCGATGGCTCATCGGTCATGGACTTGATAATCTTGATGATCAGACGGAAGGCTTCAGTGATTTCGAACAAGGACTTGATTGGATGTTTAGGATGGCCAGGTATGAGGACAAGAGACATATTGCAGAGGGGCCAACTCAGGCTTGGTGAAAAACTTCCCTTGGATAACAGCACGACAAATGATGAGACTCAGGCAGCATGGCATTAATCATAAGTCTACGAAGCAAGAGGCGACGCAAAATCTCCATATGTCTAGAAGGATAACCAAACGGTGGAGGACACCACTCTATATAGCGAGAAAAGCTTCCTAAGGTCATACTACATCCCATAGTATGATGAACAAATAGACAAATTTGCTTTATCCAAGGGTGACTCATTATGCTGCCAATAAAGAAAATACTTTTCCCTTCCTCTTTTTGGGGTATATTTGATTTTTTTGTTCTTTTCAATAATTGTGGAAAAAGAATAAAGGAATATTACGTTACAAGGGAGGAACGAGTGTTGCAAACATACAAGCTCAAGGCACAAGGACAAGACTGATGTTCTAGTAAAATGATACTCGGGAAAAATCCTCCGGGGGCCAAAGGTGTTAAGACATAGAAGCAAACTGTTACAAAGCTGGCGTATATGGTATGCAAACGCGATTAACAAAACACACAATGGTAACGTCCTTCGATGTAAGTTTAATGAGCTCAGAGAAGGTAAGCTCGGTGTTTTTTCATATTTAGAGAGTCTAAAAAAACATAAAAGGAGACTCCATTGGGATACCTTTTTCGAAGATAGTCTAGTCAGTTCGAAAAAGGGTAAACTAGCACCGATTAGATGTCGATTCAAAACCATTTTAATGAGTGTGACAAGGACAAGATTACTCGACTATTTTTTCATTTTTAAGGAGTCTAAAAAAGATTAACTATGGACTCTGTCAGGAATGTTCTTCTGGACCAATTTAATGAGTGTGAAAGAATAAGGTCACTCGACAATCTTTTCAATTTTAGGGAGTCTGAAAAGAGCTTAACTATGGACTCTGTGGGGGTTCCTTCTTCGTAAGTTTAGTCCCTTAGGCCCGAAAAAGGGATAAAATTATACCTGAGAGTACTCTTCTATAGAGCTGAAGTTCCGTAGAGTATACCTTTGTTCGTACAATTGATCGTCCGGACCAAAAAAGGGGTAAACTACTGCTGGGCAGATGTGACTTCAAATTTTAGTTTAACGAGCATGAAAGGCCACAAGATCGCTCGACAATCTTTTCATGTTTAGAGGGTCTGAAAAGGGATTAAAAGGAGACCCGTTGTTTTTTGGGAGTCCTGAGGGTGAGATCAAGAGCGAAGAACAATCATGCAAATGAGGCTCAAACTTATATTCAGGAAAGACTATAAGGACTCCCGAGCCTACAATGTTTTAGAGACGACATGGACACCATAATGCAACCAGGACCTACCTAGGGAATCCATGTTTTGGTAAGCTCTACCACCAAGTTGTGACACTTCTAAAGTATATATGATGGTTCCATGTCACAACCTGATGGGATCGATCCTATGGCATAGGAAAAAGACAACGAGACACAAAAGTCGGGGTAATAACCTAACCTATATGCTCAAGTTGATTCTTGGAAAAAATTTCATGGACCGTCAAAATTTCCTCAAAACTCAAAAAAAGTGTCCCAATACCCGATCAAATCCCTCCCATATAACTCTTGAATCACTCTAAATGGTTTTTGGTATAAAGAAACTGATAAGGGAGGCAAAAAAATGACAAAAAGAGGCCAAAAAGTCTATAAATAAAAGCTGGCAGCTCATTATCACCATTGCTAATTTGGAAATTGACTTTGGAGCCAAAAGACCCCCTTTGATAAAAACAGTGATTCCGAGAGTTACAGTGGACGAAACGAACTTTCGCTTGGACCAAGTAAGTACAAACTCCCTTATCTAGCTATTCAATTCGTTATTTTTTCTTTTGATTTCATTTTTTGGGTGGGCTTCGACCTTTAAAAGGTCATCCCTAGGTCCACACGGGCTGTCTCTGGACATACCACGTGTACACTCGAGCATAGTAAAACCTGCCCACGTGTACACACAACTGTCACCTAGATAGCACGCGTGGACCCCCCTTTATAGATAAAAGAACCAAACATCCCTTACTAACCTTCCTGAACTTTGTTGTGTTGGTAGGATGTATGTCCATTGGAGGGAAAGGGAGCATGAAGAAATTAGTGAGTTGGTTGCGGGAGATCTGAATGTCATGGCCGCGTTGATGCAATGTGGTTTGCTTAAGTTCTTCCTGTGTCCATTTATGCGAGTGCAACCGAGGCTACTAAATGCCTTGGTTGACTATTGACATCCTGATGTAGAGGCCTTCATGCTAGATGGGCAATCACTGGTGCCCACCACCGAGGATATCTACTTTTTGACTGGCCTCTCAAGGAGAGGGGAACCAGTCAATTTCAGGACATTTCCATCGAGGCCGCTTAACATAGTGGACTTGATAGCCCTTCACTGTGAGGCTAGGACAAATAGTTTGAGCTCCCACGTGCCCATAAGTAAGATCACTGACCTATCGCTGCAAGAAATATTATTGCTTATTGGGTGGATTACTGGTTCAACAACCTTGCATCAGGCGTCCCGAGCACAGATGAACTGTGTTATCTAGTGCTTGAATGCACAAATTTTTGACTCGAGTACCACACTACTGGAGTGTATGAAGAGGCAATTGATAGATTGTCATCAGCAGACACAAAGGAACTTCGGGTTCGGGACGATTTTGTGTTCATTCGTTTTTGAGAGAGTTTCAAGCTTTAGTCCTTGGGAAGTGGTACGAGGACATCATGCCTCTTTTCCTACTATATGTAGATGGGCAGTATTACTGCCGCGACAGGGTGGTGGAAGGACCAATGAGTCCTTCGATGATGAATTTTTTGCATGGCTGTCACGGCAGGTCCCTGTGATCGAGGATTACCCATATGCATGGATAGACTTTTCTAGAGATCCTGAGATACCCGTGCCTCCTAGTGAGGAGCGAGGGGAGATCGGTAAGTCTCCACCTTTGTAGTTTTTTTTTGTTGTAAATGTATTTTTTATGTCGTTTTTGTTATATGTATCATTTTTTTATATGCCAGAGTATTTGACAGATATACGTTTGTTTCATGCAGATGTGGGACCTATGCGACCTGCCAATTATGCAAGGAACAGGCATCGTCTGTGGCCAGAAGATATAGCTTCCGCTACTGGAGGACCAACAGTAGCAGGAAACCTCCCAGCCGAGGAGGGTGAGAGGGTACTTAGACGAGTTGAGCGAAACTTTACTGCACTCACTCGCACAGTCTCGATGGCAGAGATTGAGGACCTGCCGCCATCCATGCAGCCTCATGTAGTGGGGGAACCTCGGACGTGGGTCCGATTGTTTAGGAATTTAGCCCATGCTGTGGACCAGTATAACAGGGCCCATAGGCCCTGAACCTATTTAGACTTTTATGTGCCACGAGCACTACTTGTATATATTTTTTGAGGGCATAAGCCCTGTGACTCGTTATTGGTCCTATTTTTGAGGCGCTTGCGTCCATCTATGTACTCTGGTTACTTTTATATATGGTTTTTTGATCTTTTGTGTCTTATGGATTACGTGTGCAAAAATGTATTTACATGCTTATGTCAATGTTGTTTCATATGTGTGCAAGATGCCAATCTAAAATTTGATTAGCTAGAGTATCTGTAATTTGGTTTAATCTCCTAGGAACATGAAAATATGTAATATAATCAAAGTTTTGTTCTAAGAGATGTACCCTAAGGAATCGTCAGTGTAAGGTTGGATCATGAACCTGGTATACTCTATTTAACTGAGACACAACCAGTTGAGCGTCGAGATAGACCCGGAGATGAGAGATGCCCAATGACAAGGCATCACGAAGCAACTCAATAACTGTACTATACTCAGCGACATTATTTGTGGTGTCACCTAAGCA
>SNQJ01S0158205.1:2209-22036 GCA_010110895.2 Picea sitchensis
GATGATTGCTTCATTTATGATCTCTCCTTTAGCACGTTGCCTTCTGCAACCTTCACTATAGCTTCCTCATGTGACCTGGAGCAAGGTCAACAAAACAACAAGCACGAATAATATTCTTCTTGATAATATAAAGCAATAGCACGAACAATGATCACAATAGCTCCTTTAGAGCTTATTACTTATAATTTAGCAAATATTAAAGGTAAGGAATACAATATGAAATGGGGTCAACACTCTCTTAGTGTTGTGACCAAGCATTCTTCCATGTCAATCTGAAAGTAACGCATGAGGTTTCTCCTAGAGGAGGTGTTAGTCATATCAGATAAAGTATTCTCACATGTTATCAAGTATAATACTTTACGACGATTGTTATCTCAACTAAATTCATTAGCTTGTCATGTGTACCTTTGAATCTTGATTAATCAAACCTGGAGCCTTAACCTCAAGAGTGAGTGCTTTCTTTTCTTCCAAGTCTCCTTCACTCAAGTGATGAGTGCTTTCTTCAACCTGTTTGTTGTACTAAGACAATACGCTATCTTGACAGAAGGTTAGGTTAGAGGATAAGCTCTATGATAAACTTTTAATCCTTATAATAATTTGATCATAGCTTCAACATGCAACACTGATCAAGATAATGTTATGCCAAATAAATGTATATCAGAATAATCACACCTGGGTTGCATCATTCCTCTGAATGTGTTGGATCTTGAGATCCTTCTGGATCTATGGCAAAAGATCCCTTCTCCTACAAATACTCTTTCGGGTTTAACCATTAACCATATGTGAGTACATACCTTGGATAGCATTTGAAGGTAGTGGATCCATCTGGTAGCAGCGGTAATCATTACCAAAAACTTCAAGAGTGATTGCAATTGGTTCTACGGTTGCAACTGCAATTGGTATTGCAACTGCAATTGGTTCTGAGACTGCAACTTAGGGTTTTATGAGGAAACCCTAATTTTTCAAACTTCGAATTTTGAAATTTTGATCCAGTGGATAGATGCATTGGGCTGAGGCGAGTTAGCTAGTGCAGTCAAAATTTCGAAAATCCAATTTTTACCCCCTCAAACTTGATCTGTGGATTTCTGGACTGGTGCTTCTGGTTTTCTTATACTTCTGGTACACTGGTTTTCTGGTACTTTGTGAAACTAGGGTTTCACTTTTCCTGGAGATCTAGCCACTAAAAAGGTGCACTCTAAGTTCCAAAATGATCCTTGGGGGAGGGAATAGCTTTCTAGGTCATTTTAGGGCTGAAAAGATTCACTTTTGCAAAACCCTAATTTTTGGGTACGATAAGAGTGACGTTTATCCTCTTGTGAAATATGCTTCCTTCAGGTTGGCTCTGATACCATGTTAATGTTTATGACATTATTATAGTTCTTTGCATTTCAATAGATAAGAGAATCATAAGAAAAAGATCACTGAGAAATACACATTCACAAGAGACATAGCATTTATCCTGGGAAACCCTCTAGCGGAAGAAAACCTAGCAAAAACTTCCTTATCATAAATAGATTATAAAATGTTCAAGAGATAACTCAAACCAATACAGATAGTCCTCTCTAAGAGATGCACCACTCTTCTCCCTCTCTCCAACTGGTAATTGCAGCTTGCCTCATAAGAGAATGAGCAAGTGAGTTGTGTGTTTGATGTGAGGCGCTAGCCTCTTATTTATATCAGACTGGCACCTGTGAAAGGTCACAACTGGCAGGGCCAACCTCTCACTCTAGGTGGGTAAACCCACCTTTAATTAATTTTGGGTCTTCCATTATAACTACTGGGGCTGACTTCTTATTATGTCCTTTGTAATTGTCCGATGACCAATCCACAAAAGGGGATTTGGTCCTTATACAATTACCGACATGATTAATCCTCAATGGGGATTAATCCAATAACAAAAATAATAATAATGACATGATTAATCGACAATGGGGATTTAATCCAATAATAAAATAATAATAAGAAGGCTCTTCGCAGTTACATTATTTCAACAGGAATTGCCATAAATGGCAAAATTTTTCCAAATTCAAATTTATTAAAAACGAAAATAAATTTCCAACAAATTTTAAATTTCAAAAATATTTTATTTTTGGGGATGTCACATTATCACTTGCTATTTATAATTTGAATGACTTCTATTTATCTTAATGAGGGGATGTAGAGAAACTTGTTCCATCTTGTTTTCATTATCGAGTGTGTGAGTACATTGGTAATGGGGAATGCACTTTCAACCAATAATACTCACCTTTGGATGTATTGAGCATTCCAACAATATATCCCTACTATGCATGATAAGAATCCTTTCCTTTCTCCTAGGGATCCCAAAGCTTGTATTCTTGCATCCCACACTCAACCATGATTTTACCCATCCCTCTGGGTGTCCATGAGATTGTTGGGAATGTTCTTTGAATTCCAATGAGATTATAGTCCATTGCAACCTCATGTAACCTTTTCTACGCTACAATTAAAACAATTCTACTCACCCTATCTTGAGAGGAGATACTTAGTGTTCATTTTTTTGTTGTCATCCAAATATTATGAAAATCCTAGAACAAGAGATCCCACCCACTTGTTTGTTCTTGATGTCAAAACATAGTGGGTTAACCCTAGATTGAGGGAAGAGACCCCACATGCTTGTTTTCTTTATTTCCATGAATTGCATATGATCCCTATCTTAGGATATATTCATGATATAGGAGATTCCACATGCTCATTCTCCACAATCCAACATTTCCCACGACTTGTCTGGTTGTCACAATCTCCCATGATTTTACACTAGCAATGGATGCACCATTCATTGCTCATCTCCATGAGAGGGCTATTGGGTAAAGGAATGATCATTTGATGGAAAAAAAAATCTACCATTGTTAGATATTATGGGTTGTTTTGTTTTAATTAAGAGAAAGAGGAGACGTGGAAACTCTCTATTGAGTGACAATTAAAACTCTATATGATTCTACAACTACATGAATGCATATTGGTGTGGATTTGGAGAGATCACTAGAAATATAACTTTTTGGTAGAAACCTAACCCAAATTTCATCTTTCACTCACGAGACTTGGCGTGGAATTGAGCGCCCACTTTCAGATTTGGAGCATTCCCTCTATTGTCATGCCTCTCACGACCATTTTGGGGCGTTAAGTCATGTCAATAAATAGCCACTATTGACTTGATATATTTCATTGATTATGTGTGAGTCATCCATTTGAGTTTGGATTAAGATATGTTACAAAAAAATCCATTTGGTTTTGGCATCAAATATGTTACAAAAACATATGTGTTTGTAAGCCAAGCTCGTCATTGAAAACAATTGCAACAAGCAAAACCTCTTCCAATTACCTTTCTATGTTAACCACCCTCATGGGCTTAGAGAGCCACTTACCACTCCTAGGAAGTGTTTTTTATTATGTGATGATTTTATTGTGCCAACCACCACATGTATGATAGAAACCTGGGATGAGGCCATGTGATAGGTCGTTTTATGCATTGGATTATTAACCTAGAGACTAGTTCATCAATGGGTGGAATATAAAGAGTTGGGTGCCCTATGTTGGTGTTGCAAGACACTTAATAGAGACCATAGACCAACCTATTTATGAATGCCATTTGATATTCATGGTCAAGGTTTTCTTATAATCAAATTTATGGTCATGGTCAAGAAAAAACTAGTGCTATACATAACAATTACATAATTGAGTTACTCCATTTATTTTTAGAAGATATTTTACTTGTCAACTGTTAAATAATTAAAAGGTACCAAGGGAAAAATTTTCTCACAACTTAGGAGCCTAGGGGTGAGAAAGTGTCCAATGTGGTCCCTAGTGAATTAATTTTATGAGAGATAAAATTAAAAGTGACTTTAGGGAAATTTCATGAAGTGGGTGACTAAAGAGACTTTTAATCAACATTGTTGATCTAATAAAATCACCATTGTTAGATCATGAGACTCTTCATATTCCTTCATTGAGTCCACTTATGGATTGAGGAACCCTTCATTTGGCATTCTTCATGAGCATTTGGAGAGTTTTGAGAGAGAGAAGTCGAGCTAAGGAGGAGGGAGAACTTGCTAAAGTGGCACAATTTTCAAGGAAAGAGTACAACATGAAAATCAAGACAAAGGTACAACAAGAACAAAACTGTACAATATGGATTCTAAGTAGGTCATACAATAGTTAAGTGGAATAGAAATCAAGGAACTTGGATGCACAAATTTCTGTGTGTTTTTGGCTCAAAAATCTAGGAGGACAACAACCACAAATTTCTGGAATTTATTTTTAGAATACATGCATGAATTTCGAAGTAGATTGTACAAAATTTAATGTTGTGACAATTGTACCTTGTATTGATGATCTGACCACATAAATCAAGGAACTGATTGGCATAGTTTCCTAGGTTATGCGGGGGCACAAAAAAGAGATAAGTCTGTAATTTTATTTGCTGAAGATGACTTTTAAATCAAAATTCTCTCTAAGCTCTGAATAATAAAAAGCCTCCCCTCTCTCATTGGTTTTCCCCTTGCCGGTTTTTATAGGGTCTAGTTTTGACCAAAAATATCTATGTTTATATTTATGTGTGGGCATTTATTTATGGTTATTGGTTGTAGAAGACTTCATGTGTTTTGTGTTATGAGTTATTTATTTTATGCTAACTAATTTGTAGCATAAAATGCAATGTGGGTTGGGAATTAAACTATAAAGTGTCTCATCGAGACTTGAAACCAGGTTGGGGTCTGATTTTTATACATGGCATCAGAGATTTAAAGTGAGAAAGAGTAGAAATATATCAGCCACACAAAACAAATAATTTTTTGAGGGAGTGAGGTACTTCACCAAGTAGAAAGTTTTGGGCTTGTGTTTCAGTTGAGAGGGTCAATGACCACTAGTTTGAGGGATGATGACATATTTTATGGAGATACTAATTTCATCTCATGGAAGGAGAGGATTGTGTTGTTTCTGCAAGAATGTGAGTTGTGGGACATTGTAGAGAACACACAAGCGAATCATGTGATGGTGCCTATAAATGTTACTCCTTTGGTTTCCTACACCAAAAGGAATATTAAGGATAAAATCGTTATCATTGATTCCATTTAGGACAATGTGATTATGCATGTGACCGAGAAATCCAATACATATGAGATGGACTCCTTAACCAAACTTTACCAAAGTTCCAATGAAAATCAGAAAATGGTATTGAGGGAGAAAATGAAGTGCATTAAAATGACCAAGATTGAAAGTGTTTCCACCTATATTATGAAGATAACTCATATGAGGGATGAACTTGGTGTTTTTGGGGAGGTTGTTGCTAACAATGAACTTGTGAGGACTAATTTGAATGGGGTGACCAAACAATGGTTTGTCTTTGTTGAGGGAAATGTTGCAAGGGAAAATATTCCCAAGTGGAAACGTATTTGGGATGAATTCATACAGGAGGAAACTTCAAGACGATATGTGCAAGGGATTTCATCCACAGGTAATGAAGAGGAGAATGTGGCACTTGAAGCTAAAGGAAATAAAAAGTCCAAGAAGGGTTCTAAGGGTGGGAACAAGCATATGGGTGAAGGGTAGAAGGACATCAGAAAATTCAAGTGCTTTTCATGTCACAAGTTTGGGAACTATGATGGATATTGTCCTAGTAAAAAGAAGAAACAGACTACAAGTTTAGTAGATGTGGAGGATTTTTCCCACAGGTTCGATAAGGAGTATTCATTTTTGGCGTGTCTTTCCTCTAGAGCATCACCTATGATTATTTGGTACATTGAGAGCGGAGCTTCCTGCCATATGACATGTGTTCATGAGTTTCTCATAGATCTTACAAAGATTGAGGATCTTGAAGTGGTGCTTGGAGATGACTCAGTGGTCAAGGTAGTTGGTAGTGGGACAATATCATTTCAGAGGGAATCTCTACCTCCCATGTTCTTGAGATATGCCATATATGTTTTGGGTTTGAAGAATAACTTGATTTCAGTTTCCACTATTGAGGATAGGGGATGTGAGGTGTTGTTCCTTGATGGGCATGTGCTCTTGTATCTTAAGGGATCTAGTGTCACTTCGACCAAAGTGATTGGGATTGACATGAGAAGTTGTACAAGCTCATGTTTAGAACATTGATGCATAGTACAAATAAAAATGACCTTTGCAAGTTATGGCATAAGAGGATGGCCTATTTGCATCATAGGGATATGAATATATTGAGGGATATTGTTATAGGGATATCGGACTTCAGCACGAAGCACCAGGACATGCGCAAGGGGTGTTCTCTTTGGAAGTACACCAAGAATTATTTTCCAAGCATTGACAATAGAGTAGAAGGTATTCTTTATCTCATTCATTTAGATGTATGTGTTCCTATGTATTCTTCATATTTGAGTGGTTTTGAGTATTATGTCATTCTCACTGATGAATTCTCCAGGAAGTCTTGGATTTTGTTCATGAACAACAAAGGACAGGTCTTTAAGCGGTTCCAAGAGTTCAAAGATCTTGCAGAGAAGTAAACAAGGAATAAAATCAAAGAGATAATATCAAACAATGGGAGTGATTATACCTCCAATGAGTTCAATGAATTTTGTGCAAGAAAAGGCATTAAGAGAGAAGTGATTGTTCTCTACAAACCACAATGGAATGGGGTTGTTGAGAAGAATAACATGGCCATTGTTGGGGTTACAATATCAATGTTACATGATCATGGGCTATCACTCTTTATTTGGGTTGAGGCATGCAACACAACAATTTATCCATAGAACAAGAGTCCACGCAGAGTCTTGGGGGATAAGACACATGAGGAGAATTTCTATGGGAAGAAGCATGAGGTTGGGAAGTTCAGGATTTTTGGGTGCCTTACATATTCATATGTCCCTTCTGAGAAGAGGAAAAAATAGAACCCACGACAAATATGGGCATATTTATTGGGTATAGCGAGAATTCAAAGGCTTTTTGCATATACATCCCCTCTTTGAGGAATACGGTTCTACGAATAGATGTGAGATTTGAGGAGAATAGAGCCTTTAGGAGGTCACTGGATGTTGAATAGGAGGAGTAACAGACTCCTCAACTTTAGGTGAGTCCATTGTAGAGTACTATGTCATAGAGTTTAGAACCATGTGCTTCAAGGGATACTAGTCCATAGGTGACAAGGTCACAAATGATTGGTCCTCAAGTTACCAATTCACAGGGTACTGTTTCTCAGTTTCTTGTTTCTCAGACAACCTCAAGATCATCATCTTCAGGTAGTCAGTCTTCGGGTATTAGGATTGAGGAGGAGGATTCCTGTCCACAGGATGCTACTTCATGGAAGAGGCATCCTAAATGGCTATAGGACACCTTAAAGGAAGATCAGGGATCTATGAGGAATCCAAAGAATAATATGAGGGAGATTAAATCTCCAAAGAGATTTTGTAGCTATTTAGCGATGGTGAACAACATCATTGATTTTGAGCTTTCCACCTTTGAGGAGGCAACAGGTCAGAAGGTCTAGAAGGATGACATGGTGGAAGAGTACAATTCCATCATGAAGAATGATGTTTGAGAAGTAGTTTCGAGACCTAAGGGGAATTCAGTGGTGACTTCTAGGTGGCTCTACAAAATCAAGTATGTTGTTGATGGCAGAATTGAGAAGTACAAGGCTCGGTTTGTGTCTCGGGGGTTCTCATAGGTAGAGGGAGTTGAATATAATGAGACCTTCACTCTAGTTTCTAGATATACCTCGATCAGGGAAGTGATCTCCATTGCAGCAGAGATGAATTGGAAGATCCATCAGATGGACGTGAATACCGCATTTCTAAATTTTTTCAGACAGGAGAAGGTGTACATTGAGCATCCACAATGATTTCAAGTGCATGGGAGATATTCTCATGTTTTTATACTAAATAAGTATTTGTATGGACTAAAGCAAGATCCTAGAGATTGTTATTCTAAGATTGATACATACTTGCAGTAGATGGGTTTCGAGAAGAGTGAGATAGATCCCAACCTTTACTTCATTGTGGTTGGAGAGGATCCTCTCATTCTTGTGTTATATGTGGACTATATCTTCATTACAGGGGCATAGAGACTCATAGTTGGTTGCAAGGAGAGTCTTTATTCAGAGTTCAAGATGAAAGACATTGGACTGATGCACTATTTATTGGGATTGGATGTTTGGCAGGAGCTAAGAAATATCTTTCTTGGACAGGGAAGGTATGTTGTTGACATTTTGAGGAGATTCCAAATGGAATATTGTAGGTCTATTTCCACACCCATGATAACCAACTGAAAGAAGCTTCATTCTTCTGAGTCAAAGTTGGTTGATCCCATAATGTATCATGAGTTGATTGGCTCATCGATGTATCTGGTCAACACTAGAAAAGATCTTTGTTTTTTTGTCAACACTCTCATTCAACTTATGGTGGAGCCTTGGAGAGTGTATTGAGTTGCAGCAAAGCATGTGCTCAGGTACCTTAAGGGCAGGGTGGATATGGCCTGGACTATGAGAGAGGGGATGTAGTTAGATTGATTGATTACACAGATTCTGATCGGGCATGATGCATCATTGACAAGAAGAGTACTTCGAGTTGTTGCTTTGGATTGGGATCAACAATTTTATCTTGGTTGAGTCAGAAGAAAAAGTCAATGGCTTTAAGTTCTATAGAGGCTAAGAATATGGAAGTTAGTTAGGCCATATGGCTTTACAAGTTGTTGGTTGGGATATTTTGTGTGTAGTTGAGACCCACAATGATTTTCTATGATAATCATAGTTGCATAAAGCTCTCTGAGAATCCATTTTTTCATGATAGGTCCAAACACATCGAGATTAGATATCACTTCATTCAATATTATGTTCAGAGAGGGGAAGTTGAGCTATAGTTTATATCCGTTGATGAGAAGGTATCAGACATCCTCACTAAGGATTTGGAAAGAGGCAAGTTTGTACCCTTCAGAGATAAGCTGGGAGTGGTGAGGAACAATTTCCTCACTAAGAGGGAGTGTTAAATAATTAAAAGGTACCAAGGACAAGTGTTTCTCATAACTTAGGCAGCTAAGGGTGAGAAAGTGTCCAATGTGATCCTTAGTGAATTAATTTTATGAGAGATAAAATTAAAGTGACTTTAGGGAAATTTCAATAAGTGAGTGACTAAAGATATTTTTAACCACTTCCATTAATCTAATCAAATCTCCACCGTTGGATCATTAGACTCTTCATCTTCCCTATTTGATTCAACTTAGGGATTGAAGTTCCCTTCATTTGACATTCTTCATGAGCAATTGGAGAGTGTTGAGAGAGATCTAAGGAGAAGGAGGGAGAACTTGCTAAAAGTGGCATGATTTTTAAGGAAAGAGTACAACATGAAAATAAAGAACTGTACAGTATCAATTATGAGCAGGTTGTAAAACAATTAAGTGGCATAGAAATCGAGGAACTTGGCTACACTAATTTTTGAGTGTTTTTGAAACAAAAATTGAGGAGGACAATGACCATGATTTTCTGGAATTTATTATCAAAATACGAGAATGAATTTAGAGGTATACCATACAACATTTAATGGTGTGACAACCGTAGCTTGTACAGATTTATGATCACAAAAATTGAAGAGTTGATTGACACTATTTCTTAGGTTGTGTGTGGGCACAAAAAAGAGATAATTTTGTAATTTTATTGGTTGAAGATGATTGTTGTAACAAAATTCTCCATGAGCTATGAATAATAAAAAGACTCCCCTCTCTCACTGGTTTTCCCCTTGTGGGTTTTTCCAGGGGATTATTTTATGAAAAATATGTGTGTATATTTCTGGGTTTGCATTTATTTCTTCATGTGTTTCCTGTTATGAGTTATTTATTTCATTCTCTCTAATTTGCAGTAGAAAATGAAATGTGGGTTGGGAATTAAACTATGAAGTGTCTAATTTTTATACATCAACCTTTAGTTATTGATAAGTGTTGGACCTTGACCAAGTTTTGGAGAACCTTGGTCGTGTTTGACCAATTTTGGGACTTTGACAGGCTGGTCGGAGACAAAGCGCCCCAATGAAGTAGAGATCGCGGGATCTCGCACCCTTTTATGAGATTTTTGGGGATTAGGGTTTATGTAATGAGTATGGGATGTCGGCCCATGGGTTTACCCATGTTTAGGCTCCATTTGTAATTTATAAATAAGTAGCTAGACGATGTAAGAAAAATTCAAGAAGTCAGTCTGTCGTTGGATCTATGTGATCAGATTGGATTAGTGCATGACTGGTTGGTTTTGTGATAGATTGTCCCGAGAACTTGCAAAGTTAAGTGCGAGTGATTGTAAGAAGGCTCTATGTTGTGCCTAGCTTAGGGAAGGAGGATCTGGTGCGGTGTGTGGAGATATTGTGTCCTATGCGGAGTGGTTTCTGAAGCTTTGTGCATGTACGAAGATTGACAGAAGATAATAAATAAGAAGAAGAGTTGGTGGACGCAGCCCCACACTGGGGTGAATCACGTATATCTTGTGTTATGTGCTTTGTGTTGTGTTCGTATTATATTTTCTTAGTGTTGTAACCTTTATGTATGTTAGAGGCATATGATGTAGTAGCTTAGTGCTTAATAACATGAATGAATGTTAGATCTGTTGATGCTATGTGCTAAATGGTTAAGATATGCTTAGATCTTGTTGAATATTGTGTTGTTCTGTAATTAGGGTTTTGACATGCGATGTGAATAAGGGTAAAGGATAATGAATATTAACTGCTAAGTGTTTTGTTAAGATCTTAAAGCTTTGTGTTCTGATAAAGGTAAGATAAGTGGAAATTTTTTCTTTGAAAGTATGAATCAAGGTATGTTTGATAGATTTCGTCCTAGTATGAAAACTAAAGAAAAACTCAAAGAAAGAAGATATGATATGAATAGAGATGATAGAAATAGTGTAAGATATGTCATTCCTATGCATAGAAAGAATGTTTGGACTAACAAGTGGATGCAGGATCCTAGAAAGAAATTTTTGCAGGATCATCACTGTGATACTAGTACATAGTACAGGAAAGGTTGGGGATCATTTAAGAGAAGGAGAGGATAGACTCTTTTCTATAGTTGCAGAAGACCAGGACATATTTCTAACGAATTCCCTGGTAGAGGCCCTATTTTTCTATGTTGTAAATCCCTTGGCCATGAAGTTTTGGACTTCCCTATAATGATTGCTAAAGTTGAAAAGATGAATATGAGACAAGAAAATTGCGAGGAAGGTAACAAGACTAAGAATATGATAGAACACTAGAAATAATCTGAGACTATATTATTGCATATGAAAGAGACATTGAAGGATCACAGAGACATCAATTTATCATAGGTCTTGAAAAAGAAGGAGCTCATAGAAACAAGAATAAGAGACTTCGACATAGACTGTGTTCTGGATGAGGAAACAAAGGTGAATATTGTGACATAAAGTACTTAGGAAATTTTGGGAAAGCCTTCTATGGTTCCTTCACTGGGAGGAATAGGATTGTTTAAGGGAAAGATGACAACCCTATGTGGAAGACTTACCCATATACCTATAGTTTCTCATGGAACATCGAAATAAGAAGAATTCAAGGTCATTAAGTTTGTTGAGAACAACGCCCCCTATGCACTTTTGCTAAGAAGGAGATGGATTCAGAAAGATCAGATATGAAGGAAAGAATAAGAGGAATCTCTAGAATAGAAAAAGAAATATATAAGAGATTTCATGGCTAGGAGAATATCGCACTTACTAGAGGAACAAAAGGAAAAGTTGAAGCAACTAAGGGCCAGAGACCTAATTGAAAGAATGCAAGAAGGATTAAATAACTTACCCATGCAGGAGAGAAGAGCGCCTAATGTAGATATAGTAAATGAAGAAGTATTACCCTCGAACCATATAAAATACCCTTAGTAGTGCGAAGTTACTATGCTAAGAACAAGTAAGAATAAAAATGGAAAGAGGAACCCAGTGGCTTACATCATAGGAAAGAAGGCTAGAAATCTCATCAAGAAGAAAGCAAAGTTAGAAAAATTGTAGGAAGTTCCAGAGAATACTTCATAGAAAGAAGGATTATAGAACTGGAACCTCACCAAAATAGAAGAACAATGCAGACTGACACTTCGCCACGATGAAGCAATATGACTGTTGGAGGTGCCCCGATCATTAGAACGACGCTCCAGAATGGCTAGAAACATAACTATTGCTGGAAATCTCACCACTGGACCGTTGGTACTACACCATAATGGATGGAATCGTATTGATTGAGGATTTTTGACCCATTGGAGGAATCTGTTACAATGTTGTCTACTTATCCCATTGAATGTTGCACTAAGGTCAGTTTTGCAAATTGTGATTATCTGAGCCTGTAGAGAACTCATTGTTATCGCGTTGTGCTTATTGAATGTTAAGCCCTAATATTGGCTCATTACCCCTTAATTGGGGCATATTACATTAGTAATTTTATTTTATTTATGTCAGCTTTATTCCATTAGTTGTAATTATACCTCCTAGTCTCCTATATATACCAAGGAGACATTTTCATTTGGAATCATCTTGTACTTGAACATTTATGTGGGGTAAAATGAGGTTGCCCCCTCGAAGAGGCTTATTATTTGAAAATATCTCCTTTTCAAAGCGTTTAGTACTTATTTTGAGGTTTTTCTATGCTATATTGATATTTGGTTCCTAACATATGGTATCGGAGCTCCAGGTCTTGGGGTTTCATTGCAACATCTCAGACACCTTGGAATTTTTTATATAACTTTTTTTTCACAACGTTTCAGAAGAAACGGCTTGGAGGATATTTAGTAAATGGATCAAGGTACGTAGGGTTAAAATTCCATCTCCTGAGGCCTTATAATTTTGCAGATACATCCTGTGCAAGACAGGGTTCTGGAATCATTCTGAACTGAGTCATTGCAGAATTTTCGCTATAATTTTTTTTTTTTGTAATGTTTCAGACCCTAAAATCCAGAGGATATTCACAAAAATTAGTCAGGTATCTGTGGTAAAAATTTCATCTTCTAGGTCATCTTACATTTTTAGATACACCCTGTGGAAGATAGGGTATCTAGCTAGTCCTATTGATTAGTCTCAAGAATATGTTCCAAGTGAAACAATCATAACTTCTACTTAGAGTATCCAAATTGAGTGAGACTAGTTTCATTGAATAGAGGACAGTCTGTAGTACTTCTGGTACAAGTTTTAGAATTTTATATCAATTATTTTATGCGGGTCACGCTATACAAGTGAGATATCCTGAAAAGGATAAAAATCAACAATTTGTGGGGAAGTTACCGTAAATTCTACTTGGCACATCCAATTTTGATCAGACCTATGGTATTGCAGAGAAGAAATATCATAGAACTACATAAAGAAAGTTTCATACCCATAAGGGACGAAACTTGGTAGATACAACAAAAGAAAGATTGTCTAGAAAAACCACGTCAAAATCAAGGTTCAAAAGTGATACTTGGCCAACATGCCACCCAAAAAGGGAACTTCTACACCAAATAAGCCTCCAGAAAATCCTACATGGACTCTTGATGAAGGTAAAGAAATGCATAGGGACATAAATGATTTACAAAAGAAGATAGGAACAAAATATGAACTACAAGAAATGGAAGCTAAGTTGGAGGCAATAAATACTATAAGATGGATGGTTTAAAAGAGGAGATCATCGAAGTATTGAAAAATTTCGTAACAGAGAAGACACCAGAAAGTGAAAATTTATCCCATGAAATTCATGATGAGGACACAAGGAAGGTGAATAAAGAATGGAGAAACTCCAACTTTGGGTTGAAGACCAACCACGTTCCTAAGATTGATATGAGGAAGTTTGATGGAAAGGACCCAATCACATGGATACTTCAAACGGAGAAATTCTTTGATCTACATAATGTGCCACATACACAAAAGGTACGAATTTCTTCTTTATATTTCACAAAAGGTACTAATTTCTTCTTTATATTTAGAACCCAATCAATTTTTGTATGGTATTGATGGCTTTGTTCTCGCAAGTCACTAAGCCACTTGGACAATTTTCATGGAAGAAATGGTAGCACACTATGAGGATGTCAAGGAGCAATACCTTTATTAGCCAATTGATAAATCTTTGCCAAAGAGGTCCAAGATTTGAGCAATATTGAGAACTTCCAAAGATTGAATATAAAGGCAATGATATTCTATATGAGCACTTGATTGATGTATTCATAGAACTTTAAAGGATAAAATTCAACATGAGTCTCCTTGTCCAAATCATTGGAGAATGCATTTAAGGCAAGAATGTTGAAAGTAAAAATATGGCTATGGATACTAGAAGACCAACTTTGACATCTATAGAGAGAACAATGTCTTCTTCTAAACACCTCAACTACAAGATTGACACACCTCAACAATTGGAGGAAAGAAAGCAAAGGCTTATTCTTTAATTGTGGAAACAAGTACGCGAAGGGACATAAGTGGTGAGAAGAAATTATTCTGCCATAGATTGTGAAGAGGAAGAAGAACAAGAACAAAGAACCATCTCAAGATGAAAATGCAGAATCACCTTTGTCTCAAGAGTTGAATCCCATGATATCGCGTAATGCATTGATGGAATTAGAACTCCTCAAACACTCAAGATCGGCGATTACATCAAAAAGAAAAGGTAATAGTCCTAATTGATTCTCAAGACTCATAATTTCATTCACTATAAATTCTGCCAAAGCTCAATTGCTTTGTGGTTATCCAAATGTAGTTTAAGAATGATTACGATGATGAACCATCAATTGCTCAGAAATGCAATAAGATCATACTTACTATGGGGGAATATGTAATGAATAGTCCATTGATTGCTATACCCATGGGTGGTGCAGATGTTGTACTAGGAATCCAATGGTTACAATCATTAGGAACAATGGATTTTAATTTTCAAGAACTTTTCATGAAATTTTCATTTGAAGGAAAATAAATTGAGTTAAGAGGTATCACAGGGAAACCTGGTAAGGTGATAAGCTCTAATGGCATGACAAAATTATTGAAAAAGGGGCATCAAGGCTTTATTGCACAACTATGCTCACTAGATGTTCAAACATCTAAGCCATCTATTCTTCAAGATATCTAAGGGATCATTGATAAGAATTCCAAAGCATTTAAAGATATTCCCAAAGGTCTTCCCCCCACTCGAAATCATGATCATGAAATTCACCTAATTCCTTTGAGTGTTCCTCCTAACATCAGGCCATACAGATACCCTTACACCCAGAAGAGTGAAATTGAGGGAATGGTTGAAGAAATGTTAGAGGCTAGCATTATTAGAGCTAGCCAAAGTTCTTACTCTGCAATAGTGGTAATGGTATTCAAGAAATATATCTCATGGCATATGTGTCCAGATTATAGAGAGCTCAACAAGATCACTATTAAAGATAAGTTTCCCATTCCTGGCATTGATCAATTGTTAGATGAAGTACATGGAGCAATCTATTTCACAAAATTGGATCTCCATTCAGGGTATCATCTGTTGAAATAATGTAAATGCAAAGAGTATTCTTATTATTATTGATATATTATTCATAGGATCAATCCCCATTGTGGATTGATCATGTCGGTTATTGTAATAGAACCAAATCCCCTTTTGCGGATTGGTCAAAAGACAATTGTTATAGGCAGAATAAGAAGTCGGCCACAACAGATATTAAAGAATCCCATAAATATAATAAAGGTGGGTTTACCCACCCAGTTTCAGAAGTCGGCTCTGCCAGTGAAGAGACACTTCACATGTGCCAGACCTGTATAAATATAGGAGGCTAGTGCCTCACTTAGACACAACACACTTGCTCATTTTGAGAGACAAGTTTAGATCTGCTGGAAAAGGAGAGAGAGAGTGGCACATATCTGGGAGAGGACTTTTTGTATTAGTTTAAGAGATCTCTTGGCATTGTATTGGCTATTTATATTAAGTAAGTTTTGATGGGTTTGCTTCCCCTAGAGGGTTTCCCAGGATAAATGTTATGTCTCTTGTGATTGTGTATTTCTCAGTGATCTTGGATTATGCTATTGTTATCTAATGAAATGAAAACATCTATAATAATCACTTAAACATTTAAATGGTATCAGAGACAAGCTGAAGGAATCATCTTTCACAAGTGAAAAACGTCACTATTACCGTACATGAAAATTAGGTCTTTTTGATGGTGAAGCTTTTCAACCCCAAAACCATATAGAAAAGTGTGCCCTCTAATAAGGATCAATTTGGCACTCTTAGCGCACCTTTTTAGTGGCTGGATCTCCCAAAAAGTGAAACCCTAGTTTCACAAAGTACTAGAAGTACAAGAAAACCAGTGTACCAGAAGTACCAGAAGTACCAGAAGTACTAGAAAACCCATGTACCAGAAGTACTGGAAAACCAGTGTACCAGAAGTACCAAAGGTACCAGAAAACCAAAAGCACGAGTCCAAAAATCCACAGATCAAGTTTGGAGGAGAAAAAGTTGGATTTTCTCAGATCCAAGCACACCAGGCTACTTGCCTTAGCCAAGCGCACCTCCTGGTAAGTTCAGCTTTTGATTTTGAGCACTTTCATTTTTTGGTCATTTTCCTAGCTCTAGGTAAAGATGTTTGCAAGAATTAAGCTTTTTGACAAGTTAGAAGGAGTGGAAAACTTCCGTGCCTAGAAGTATAGGATTGGTATCATTCTTGAAGAGAATGACCTAGCAAGATTCATCAAAGAAGCAGTACCGGAACCCGACGATGCTGCAGAAAAGGCAAAGCATCAAAAGGACACAATAAGGGCCAAAAGAATCATTGCAGATTCAATAAAAGACCATCTGATTCCTTATGTGTCATATAAGAAGACCCCGAAAGAAATGTTTAATGCCTTGACCAGACTATATGAAGGAAAGAACATAAACCGGAAGATGAATCTTAGAACTCAACTGAAGAATACAAGGATGCAGAAAGGAGAAATGATTCAGGAATATTTCTCCAGAATCTCATAATTCAAAGAATAGATAGAATCTATTGGAGATACCATAGACGAAGAAGAAATCATAATGACAACCCTAAATGGTCTCACAATACCTTGGGATTCTTTCATCCAGACGATATGTGCCAGAAAGGAGAAACTGAAGTTCGACAATCTAGGGAAGAATGCATCAAAGAAGAAACAAGAGTAACGAAATGGGAAGCATTACTAGCAAGGGATGATGATCAAGCCCTAGCTACTCACACCAAAGGAGGAAGGAAGAAACCCTACTTCCAGAAGGAGAGTCATAAAGAGCCTCAACAATCAAATAAATTCAATCATAAAGAATCTCATCCAAGGAGATTTCAGAAGAGAGGACAACGAAAGGAAAGAGACTACTCATATGTACAATGCTATCATTGTGAGAAGATGGGACACATTGTGAAGTTTTGTCCATCCAGATGAGAAGAATACAAGAGAAAACATAAAAGGCTCCATGCCCATGTAGTCGAAGATGAAGAGCCACCCGCAAAGATGATAAGAGAGGAGATCAAAGACCATGTCTTGATCTCAGCCCTCTCAGGATCTGTAACACCTAGGGAGGACACTTGGTTCATTGATATTGGTGCATCCAAGCACATGACGGGACAAAGAAATATTCTCTCTTGTATCTCAGAGAAGAAGTTTTCTCAGAAAGTGACACTTGGAGATGACTACCCATATCCCATCAAGGGAGTGGGAGAATCAAACCATAAACTGAATTCAGGGAATTCACTAAAAATGAAGGACATACTATATGTACTAGGCTTGAGGAAGAACCTACTCTCCATTTTAGATTTAGAAAAGAAAGGCTTCAGAGTTGCCTTTATAGATGGAGAATTTCTTATGTGGGCTAAAGGAGAAACCTTAAATGAAGCAATCATCATTGGAAATTAAGAAAATGGATTATATAAATTAAAGGGTTACTCAGAGGTTGCTATGACCACACCATTGAAAACTCTGTTAGAAAAACAGGATCGTGGAGCAATAAAATAAAACAAATGAGAAAACAAAACACAAAAGATAAACAATACAATAAAGACACATATTTACGTGGTTCACCCAGTGTGGGCCACGTCCACCAGAGAAATTGTTAGGTCCTTCCTTTATTATTATCCATCTTAACAAGGGATACAACCTACAACAAACCCGTTATAACTTCCTCTTCTTTCTCTCACAGTCTCCTATCTCAGAACACAATATTCTCCATCAACCATAGCTGCAATACATTTCCCTCATAAAAGAGGGTTTCCTTCTAGGGAAAAAAACCCTAACATAATCTCTACCGTTAGATATGCAACCTTATAATGAACGGTCCAAATTTATAATGAAATTACAATATACATTTACAAGGAAATTTTTCGTTCGGGGGCCTGCTTGTCCCTAGAGCCCCCAATCGGGGAGATAGCCCCCTCCGACACCACAGAGGGGGTACCCCCCCTTTGCACTCCCTCGCATGGAAGAGTGTACATACTTCTAGGGTGTAAATACTTCATGTTGTATAAACATGGCTGAAAGTAAAAGACCTCTGAATCAGGAAGATAATCAGTCTCCACAACCAACAATCTCCCACTTGGAGAATGATCTCAACAACTCCACCACTGCTGTATATGCTGGAATATGAACCTTCTTGGACTTGGAAAGTTCCTCATCTTCATATTCATTCTTGAATAATAACTGAAACTGAGCAAGAACTCAGTTTCTCCCTAGTTACTCCGTTTGTTAACATGTCTGCAGGATTCTGGCTAGTGTGTATCTTTTCCAACTTCAAATGTCCATATTCTAAGGCAGATCGTATGAAGTGGTACCTCAACTGTATATTCTTATTCTTCAAATGGAAGGCTGAGTTCTTTGCAAGATGAATGGCACTCTCACTGTCACAGTACAACCTATTATTCTCTTGCTTCTTTCCCAATTCCTCCATAAACCTCTGTAACCAAATCATCTCTTTAATAGCCTTTGTAGCAGCAACATACTCTTTCTCTGTTGTTGAAAGTGAAACAACCTTTTGTAGTTTTGAAATCCAACTTACTATTGTTCCACCTATAGTAAACACATACCCTGTGGTACTCCTCCTGCTATCTTTATCACCTGCCATATCTAAATCAACATACTTGTAGAACAGTTTCTGAACCTCCAAAACATAATGCATGATTAGCAGTACCTCTCAAGTATCTGAGAATCCACTTTAATGCCTCCCAATGTTCTTTACCTGGATTATTCATATATATGCTCAAAATTCCCACTGCATGTGTAATATCTGGTCTTGTGCAAACCATTTCATACATCAAGTTGCCAACTGCTGATGAATATGGGACCCTGGACATGTATTCTATCTCCTCCTATGTCTTGGGACACATTTCCTTAGTTAATTTGAAATGGATGGCCAAAGGTGTACTAATTGGTTTTTCATTATGCATTCTAAACCTCTCCAACACCTTCTCTGTGTACTCACCTGGAGACAATGTCAGTTTGCGATTTTTCCTATCTCTTGTTATTCTCATACCAAGGATTTTCTTTACAGTACCCAAATCCTTCATCACAAATGAATTGGCTAATTTCTTCTTGAGCACATTTATATCCTGCATATTAGAACCTGCAACAAGCATGTCATCTACATACAATAGCAAGATAATAAATCTTCCATTTTCTAGATTTTTAAAATAAACATAGTGATCAGAATGGCATCTACTATAACCCTGTTCTGTCATAAACCTGTCAAACTTCATATGCCACTACCTTGGAGCTTGCTTTAGGCCATATAATCTCTTCTTCAACCTGCATACCAAATTATCCTTCCCTTTGACCTCATACCCCTGTGGCTGCTGCATATAAATCTCTTCCTCCAAATCCCCATGGAGAAAATATGTTTTTACATCTAACTGTTTAAGATGCAAATATTCTACTGCCACAAGACT
>SNQJ01S0158206.1:4448-22036 GCA_010110895.2 Picea sitchensis
TTTACGAGCCGATTCTTTAACATTTTCTACAAGTCTATCTTTGTAGGGTTGTCTAGAAATAATTGTCCAACAAGTAAGTTCATCATTTGCATCTATTTGCAATAAAAATTTCCTATGTTTGTACAATGTTTTTCTTGAGGTTCCCGTCACTTTTTCCATGTGTTGTGTCAAACAATATTTTATATTGCTAGATGAAACAACTATTGTTTGTATCACTATACATGCAACACTGACATATTTTTTTCAAGATTTTTCAAAAGATTTTAATGCGCTAGGTATATCGTCAAAGACATTTTGTTTCACCTTTGTATCTTTTGTCAACTTTTGAATACCCAATAATTATGTAGATTATTTTAACTTTCTTAACTTTATTAGACAGAGAAAAATTTGAGCTTGTTCTGTTACTAATTCATCTTTGAAAAAAGTATTATACATATTCTTAACTCGATATATTATATAATACTTAGCTTCTTTCTTCCCAAATTTGTCAATATCAACATTTTCTAATATTTCATCAATAATGTTGATAGATTATCCTTCATATTTCAGTTTAAAGTTTATATTAAAAAACAAAACAATGAACATAAATTCACTAAACTATACAAGTGTTCATCTTGTATTATCTAAATTTATGTACATACCTATAGGTGATTTGAATTCTGCATCAATTTCAGTTTCAATGACTTCATCGATGTTATGAGGCAAATCTATTTCAGTTTTTTGAAAATATCAAATCCAAATTACAATCAATTATATTAAACAATTTAATTTGAATTTGAATTCTATACTTTTAATATAGACAATGTGTATGCATACCTGGTTGGACTTCTTCTTGTTGAAAATATATATTTACATCATCATCGTTTCTTTCTTCAATATTTTCACGTTCTCATTTATTTCTCCAATAAATCTCTTTCCTTTGTTCATTATGGCGAGTTTCATCTCAAGTGCGATCAAATTTTCTCTTGCACCCACTTTTGTTGCCCATGAGTATAGTTATCTGTAAAAAAAATTTAAAAAAATCAACATTTTATAACACAAAATAAAAAGAAATAAAAAAAATGGATTTCATAATCATATTGTAAAATATTTGGAAAAAAGTGTTCAATAAACAAAATTGTTTTTAAAATAATTTTTGCATAAAAATTCGTTTTTAAAGAAGATTTTAAAAAACTTTTGATCTTTGAAAAACATAGTTTCAGAAAAACTTCATTGTGTCAAAAAATATTCAAAAATAATATCAAGAATTTGATAGGAAATGTTTAAAAAAACTTACTCTAAAAAAGATTCCCTTTGATATAATAAGAATTTCTTATGAAATCCTTCACCTTGAAAATAATGTTCAAGTAAGACTTCACCTTGAAAAAATGTTCAAGAAATACTTCAATATAAAAATTGTTACTTCAATAAAAACTTGAACTTCAAGAAGAGAATTTGTTTTTTCCATTCAAAACATCAACAAAGTTTCAAAAACATCAACAAAGCTGAAAAAATAGCAAGAACCTTGTTCAAAACAACCCAAAAGATCCTCCAAATAGCAAAAAAGATGCTCCAAACTTTTTCTCAGGCGATCCACATATGCAAAAATATGAAACGAGCGATTGAGCTGTGTAAAAATGGTTCTACCAAAAGTGTATTTAAATGATTTCGCGCCAACTGAAACCAAACGACGTGTACCTTCATATTTGTTTTTATGGACGATGGAATTCTCTCACCCATCTTTTGGCCGGAAAAACTACTTTTCAGCTAAAAGGTTAGGAATCTGTTAAGAATAAACAGATTAAGTTAAAAAAAGGGTTTTGGATGAACAAAATACTTTTCGGCCGAAAGCATATTTTGTTCAAAAACTTGCAAATGGGACTATTTGTTGGAAATAGTGAATTCTCTCAAGCTTACTTGAACTTTGGAGGTAGCGGACTCCTACAAATACTCAAAATTTAGTTTCGGAATTAATACCAACATTTTAAAAATTTAATTTAATTTCATTGGATATAATTTTTTTCATTTTCTATTTTTTAATCTAATTTTATTTAATTTTATAAAAAAAATCACTATGTAATATTTTCAAGTGACATTATGATTCAGCGAAATAAAAATCCATATATCTAATACTACACAGTGGAAAATTATGGAAAATTTATATTAAAATTCCTTAAACTGTTCTCTTCAAAAGGGTATTTTTATATTTTACTTTTAAATAGAAATTAAGATAGTTACATGACGGGGGGGGGACATGTGTTTAAAATATTCAACTTTTTCAGATTGGTCAAATTAAAAAAATTCTAGAAATTATAATATTCATCCATTAGATCAACAAATATAGTCATCAAAAAATAGAGTCTATTTATATTGTTGCAATATATTTCATTTGTCAAAAACAAAAGTTTAATAATGGATACATTCTTGGGCGAAAATATAACTCATTATCATTGTTACACATCAAAATTACTCACTTCAATGATGACCTCCTGTCGTCATTACACGTATCGCACTTTGGCCACAAATGTTGCAAGTGTTGAAAATATCATACTGTCATATTGCTTATGCCGTATCCCAAATGACATCACAGGGACACTTGAGACATCCTCAGAGACTGTTTAAAAGAAGGAAATGTCATTTGACGAAGAGTACAAAGCCTTTTGCCTTGATAAAACCACTTAAAAATAACTTTTGAAGGGCATCGCTCCCCTAACCACTGACAGGGAGTGCTAGCGCTCCTTGCCCTCCTTTGGGGGAGCATTGCAACACTCTGTGCACCATTCTGGAGGAGCATTGTGTTGTTAAATAAATCAGGGGAAAATCCCCCTTATCTATGGAGTCAGTTTGATTCAAATCTGAGGTCAAGGATGAATCTTAGGGATAGGCTGAAGATTCAATCTTGACCTCAGATTCGAATCAAACTGACTCTAGAGATAAGGGGGATTTTCCCCTGATTTCCTCAACAACACAACGCTCCTCCATAATGGTGCACAAATCATTGTAATTCTCCCCCAAAGGAGGGCAAGGAGCTCTAGCACTCCCTATCAGTGGGTAGGGGAGCGTTGCACTTCAAAAGTGGGTTTTAAGTGGTTTTCTCAAGGAAAAAGGCTTTTTACTCTTCGCCAAATGACATTTCCTTTTAACCAGTCTCTGAGGATGTCTCATGTGTCCTTGTGATGTCGTTCAGTATACAACATAAGAAATATGACAGTATGATATTTTTGACACTTGCGACATCTATGGAAAAAGTGAGATACTTGTAATGACGACAATAGGTCATCATTGAAGTGAGTAATTTTGATGTGTAATAGATTGCCCCCCAAAGTGTGAAGTTAGACGACAGAAACTGATGACTGAAGTACTTTGTAGACTTTTTCGAGCAAGGGTATGAAATCAGAGAACTTGGTAGAAGCTGCACACAACCATCAAACAAATATTATGATATGTTTCAAACCCAAGGCATGCAGGATGAAAGAATGATATTTTCGACACTTGTGACATTTGTGGCCAAATTGCGATACTTGTAATGATGACAGTAGGTCATCATTGAAGTGAGTAATTTTGATGTGTAATAGATTTCCCCCCAAAATGTGAAGTTAGAAGATGGAAACTGATGACTGAAGTACTTTGTAGAATTTTTTGAGAAAGGGTATGGACTCGGAGAACCTGGTAGAAGTTGCACACAACCATCAAACAAATATTATGATATGTTTCAAACCCAAGTGACTGATCCAGTCCCGTCATTGGTTAGTCCCACCCTTCATCTGAAGAGTGCCAATGTGGTCAATCCCACTCCTCCTCTGACGAGTGCCAAAGTGGTTTCTCTGATCCCCTCATCAGTCAGTACGGTTGATCATGTCATCAATCTGGTCACATCCTTAGTTGAAACAGTTGACAAAGTGGTTGATATGATCCCATCTTTGATCGATCCCACTCTCCTGTTAAAGAGTGCAACCCAAGCGGTCGATTTGTTTCAACCTGTCAACCCCATTCTCCCTTTGGATAATGCAACCCAAGTGGTTGATTTGATGTCATTATCAATCGATCCTACTCTCCCGCTAGAGATTAAACCTGATTCTGCCCACATTTTTCTCGTTGATACATAATCTACCGTGTCGGGGGGGATTTCTCCTTCTCTCGCGAAACCCCTCCAAATAATGAGGCCATCCTTTTTTATTGGGTTGTGCTAATCGGACCTCGTCTTCCCTCTCACATTCCTTTCAAGATTACAGTATAGGTTTGTGGTTGGAACGTTCCTCATGCGTTGATAGATGAAGGTTCATCCGTTAGTATTTTATCCTCTATTTATTAGCAAGATTTGGGTTATCCTCAGCTTGTGTTAGTTACCTAGACTCTGTTCTCTTTTAACATAAGAAACAGTCACCCTATAGGAGTGGTTCCTTAGTTTCCTGTAACTTTGGGAGGGAAAACTGTCTTTATTGATGTTACGGTATTCTAGGACCCCTTGGATTTTGATTTACTCCTTGGGAGAGATTATGTCTATGCCATGAAAGCTATTATGTCTACTCTTTTTTGTGTGATATCTTTCCCTCACGGTGAAAGAATTGTGGCTATCGATCAACTTTCATGTGTTGGTATTGACTTGATTACCAACCCAATGACCTCCCTAAATGGTTCTTATATGCAAACAGTATCACCCCCGCCACAGGTCAATTATGTGGCGTTATTTCCCATGTCTTCAGCTGTAGATAAATATGATCCTCTCACTGTAAGATCAACCTCTTATGACTTAGATCTGGTAGTTGACATGGTGATCTCTTCGATAGGGCTATTAGAGCCATATCTCCCTACCCTTATCGAGGTCATCGACATGAATTCCATCCAGAGTTCTTTTCTTCCATCTAGAGAAGATATCTTGGAAGCCATGATTGGCATCTGTCCCTTGACATGTATTCCTTCTAGAGCATTTTCCTCTTGGAAGTCATGATCAATATGAAATCCATGATCATGGATTTTTGATTTCAAGCTTACTAAAAAATGAAGCCAACTGTGAGGATAGTTTTTGTGTCTTTGTAGCAACCTCATTAAAAAATGAAACAGAGGCTACGAGCATAGTTTCTCCTATCTATGGCAAGCTCATTACAAAATGAAACAGAGATCTGGGGATTGAACCTGGAACCTTGAGCATATTTTTCCCTTCTCCGTGGCAATCTCGTTAAAAAATGAAACAAAGGTCATGAAACAGTCACCTCTCCTACCCAGTTGAGTTGAGACTTTCATTAGGTCTCGGCTAAATATTAGGGATAGGTTGAAGATTCATCCTTAACCTCATATTAGAATCAAACTGACTCCAGAGATAAGGGGGATTTTCCCTTGATTTCCTTGACAGCACAATGCTCCTCCAGAATGGTGCACAGAGAGTTGCAACACTCCCCCAAAGGAGGGAAAGGAGTGCTAGCGCTCCCTGACAGTGGGTAGGGGAGTGTTTCCCTTCAAAAGTGATTTTTAAGTGGTTTTCTCAAGGCAAATGGATTTTTACTCTTCATCAAATGAAATGTCCTTCTTTTAACCAGTCTCTGAGGATGTCTCAAGTGTCCCTGTGATGTTGTTTGGGATACAACATAAGAAAGATGACAGTATGATATTTTCAACACTTGCAACATTTGTGGCCAAAGTGCGATACTTGTAATGATGAAAATAGGTCATCATTGAAGTGAGTAATTTTGATGTGTAATAGATTTCCCCCCAAAGTGTGAAGTTAGAAGATGGAAACTGATGACTGAATTACTTTGTGGACCTTTTAGAGAAAGGGTATGGACTCGGAGAAGCTAGTATAAGCTGCACACAACCATCAAACAAATATTATGACATGTTTCAAACCCAAGGCAGGCAAGATGACAGTATGATATTTTCGACACTTGCGACATTTGTGGCCAAAGTGAGATACTTGTAATGATGATAGTACGTCATCATTGAAGTGAGTAATTTTGATCTGTAACAGATTTCCCCCCAAAGTGTGAAGTTAGAAGATGGAAACTGATGACTAAAGTACTTTGTAGACTTTTTGGAGCAAGGGTATGGACTCGGAGAACCTGGTAGAAGCTACACACAACCATCAAACAAATACTATGATATGTTTCAAACCCAAGTAACTGATCAAGTCATGCCATTAGTTAGTTGAACCCTTCATCTGAAGAGCGCCAACATGGCCAATCCCACTCTTCCTCTGATGAGTTCCAAAGTGGTTTCTCCGATCCCTTCATCGGTTAGTCTGGTTGATCATGTCGTCAATATGGTCATGTCCTTAGTTGAACCAGTTGACAAAGTGGTTGATCTGATCCCATCTTTGGTCGATCCCGCTCTCTCGTTAGAGAGTGAAACCTAAGCGGTCGATCCGTTTCCACCTATTGACCCCATTCTCCCCTTGGAAAATGAAACCCAAGTGGTCGATTTGATGTCGTTATCAATCGATCCTACTCTCCTGCTAGAGAGTAAACCCAATTATGCCCATGTTTTTATCATTGATATTGAATCTACTGTGCTGGGGGGCATTCCTCCTTCTCTCACGAAACCCCCTCCAAGTAATGAGGCCATAATTTTTTATTGGGGTGTGTTAACCAAACCTCATCTTCCCTCTCGCATTCCTTTCAATATTACAGTACAGGTTTGTGTTCAGGACGTTCCTCATGCGTTGATAGATGAAGGTTCGTCTGTTAGCATTTTGTCCTCTATTTCTTGGCAAGATTTGGGTTATCCTTAGCTTGTGCTAGTTACCCAGACTTTGTTCGCTTTTAACAGAAGAACCAATCACCCTTTAGGAGTCCTTCCCCAGTTTCTCATAACTTTAGGAGGGAAAACTATCTTTACTGATGTTATGGTAGTCCAGGACCCCTTGGATTTCGATTTACTCCTTGGGAGAGATTATGTCTATTCCATGAAAGCTATTGTGTCTACTCTTTTTCGTGTGATATATTTCCCTCACGATGGAATCATTGTGGATATTGATCAACTTTCATGTGTTGGTCCTAACTTGATTACCAACTCAATGACCTCCCTAAACAGTTCTTATATGCAGACGGTATTGCCCCCACCACAGGTCAATTATGTGGCATTATTTCCCATGTCTTCAATTGTTGATAAATATGAGCCTCTTATGACTTAGATCCAATAGTTGAAATGATGATCTCTTCGATAGGGCTATTAGAGCCAGATCTCCCTACCCTTATCGAGGTTGTCGACATGTATTCCTTCCAGATTTCTTTTCTTCCATCTAGCGAAGATCTCTTGGAAGTCATGATTGACGTTTGTCCCTTGACATGTATTCCTTTTAGAGCATTGTCCTCTTGGAAGCCATGATCAAGAAAAAATCCATGAGCATGGTTTTCTAATTTCAAGCTCATTAAAAAATGAAACCAGCTATGAGGATAGTTTCCGCGTCTTTGTAGAAACCTCATTAAAAAATGAAACAGAGGCTACGAGCATAGTTTTTCTTATCTGTGGGAAGCTCATTAAAAAATGAAACAGAGATATGGGGATTGAACCCAGAACCTTGAACATAGTTTTCCCTTCTCTATGGAAAGCTCGTTAAAAAATGAAACAAAGGTCATGAAACAGTCACCTCTCCTACCAAGTTGAGTCGAGTCTTTCGTTAGGTCTCATATTTGATCCTTCATTTCATCCACCCTTATCCTTTTTCTCCATCTAGTAGAGGAATTGGTGACAACCTCAAAGTCGATGAATGAATTGAAGCTTGGGGGGGGCATGTCTCCAGCCTTTGATTATCATTCTGGAGTTATGCCACTAGATTTTCAAGTTGGGGGCATATTACCAACCATCCATGGGTATCCCAACCTTTGGAAATTACATTGGGAATTTACAAGGATACTTTAATTTTGTTTCAAGCTTGTGTAAAAATGAAACCAATACTGATCTTAGTCTTTGTCCTTTCTCGTGCTCGCAAAAAACATGAGAACGCAGCCGAGTAAACTTTTATCTCTTTCTTGGAATCGCATGGATACACGAAAAAGGAACCCCCTGGAGTCTCCTTTAAGATCTTTTCAGACTCTCTAAACATGATAATATCGTCGAGTGATATTGCTTCCTTTTCCACTTGTTAAAAGGTTTGAAAGGGTGTCTTTCAAGTGATAATTTATCTCTTTTTTGGCCTCGCAAGACTAACATTATGAAAAAGGACAACCCTAGAGTCGTCTTTAAGTTCTTTTCAGACTCTCTAAACATGAAAAATCACCGAGTTTACCTTCTCTGGACTCATTAAAAATATATACATTGAATGGCCCATACGGGACCAAACCCTTACTTCTTCCAGTTCGTTAAACAAAGGAAGAGGGACTTACCAAAGGTGAGTTATATCGAGCATGTGTTATCCTCCTCGAGCTCGTTAAATTAAAAAGAGGTGCTTGTTTATCTAGATGGGGGAAAATTTTGAAGGAAGCAGGCCAAGCAGTTTTTGAAAACATCACAAGTCACTCTTACGGTCGCCCTTGAACATGACACTTTGTCTTTGCATACATTTTAATCCACTGAACCTTTGCACTGAACCAATCCTTTGTGTTTCTTTACTTCTTTGGTTCACCCGATGAAAGTCACAGTATCCAATGCATCATCATGTTTTGGTCCATGTGATGTTTCTGCTGTCGTGCCTTAGTGTTCAAGGGAAGTATCTGCCTCGAGAGTCAACCATCACAAATTTCTTGTTTCAACACCCGTGTCAGTCCATTCTCATCTGATTCACCACCTTATATCTCTTTGTTAGTTTTGTGTCATTGATGGGGGATACATCAAGGCCCTCCTGTGACAAGTTTGTTTCCTTTCAACTTCAACACATTATCTGGGAAATAGACCTAGAAACCAGTTAGTACCTTGGGACCTGCATTCCTCAATGGCAGGCCTCTTTGCTTCTGACAGTGGGGTTACATCATTGACCTCTAATCAGATAATTCCACAAATGTTCGACTTCAGCTCATTTAGTCACATTCACTGGAATGTACTAGGGTACCTTGAGAATCATTGACATCAATGGTGATCTCCATCACACTTGTTAACAATTTACCTCATTGATCGGTAATCAAGTGGTTTCTACCATGTTCGACATTGGGACATCTATTCACATGGTTAGATTTGTACTGCATCGAGATCAGTAAGAAGACCCTGGGTTGAGTGATGAATACTTTGCCTAGGTTGCGACGGAGTTTCTTTTGAGAAAATTGACACATATATTGTTACATAGATCCACTTTGTATTGGTCCATGGATATGTCTTGTCATTTTGTAGATCCACTATGTATTTTTCATGGATACGACCTATCTATGACATGGAAGTGTATATCCACATTGTATCTTTGGTGGTTATATCTTTTTACACAATTATGGATCTGCAGTGTATCTTATGGTCGCCATACCTTGCAAGTCTTTTATCACCCAAGCGTAGGTATGCATGCCTTGGGTTTGAAACATATCATAATATTTGTTTGATGGTTGTGTGCATCTTCTACTAGGTTCTTCGATTCCATACCCTTTCTCAAAAAATTCTACAAAGTACTTCAATCATCAGTTTTTGTCTTCTAACTTCACACTTTGGGGGGAAATCTGTTACACATCAAAATTACTCACTTCAATTATGACCTACTATCGTCATTACAAGTATCTCACTTTGGCCACAAATGTTGCAAGTGTCAAAAATATCATACTGTCATCTTTCTTATGTCATATCCCGAACGACATCACAAGGACACTTGAGACATCCTCAGAGACTGGTTAAAATAAGGACATGTCATTTGACGAAGAGTACAAATCCTTTTGCCTTGAGAAAACCACTTAAACATCACTTTTTAAGGGAATCACTCCCCTACCTAATGACAGGGAACACTAGCTCTCCTTTCCCTCCTTTGGGGGAGTGTTTCAACGCGCTGTGCACCATTCTAGAGGAGTGTTGTGTTGTTGAGGAAATCATGGGAAAATCCCCCTTATCTTTGGAGTCAATTTGATTGAAATTTGAGGTCAAGGTTGAATCTTAGGGAGGATCCACAACTGATTGAGAAAGATCCTCAACCTATCCCAAGAATCTCTAAGGTGGTTGGGCCTCTCAAAGCCTATATAAGGAGGCCTCCTCATGGTGAAAGGGGGAGATACATTGAAGACATCAAACTTATGATCTCATAAGGGAGAATTATCAATGAAAGCATAGTCATTTTGATTGTGGATTATTTGAGAAAAAGGCTGGACAAGGAGAGCAGGAAGAGGCTGCTGAAACTTCATCAAAGGTCTGTAAGTATCTCTTTTGAGTTCTCATTAATACATGTTCTTGGCCTGTTTCCTTCAAGATTATGTGTATCTACATGAACTTGTCTTTGATGGATAGATCTAGTTTCAAACTAATCATGGTAGAATAGGAAGCATGTTTTGTCTTTGATTGGATTGCAGGACTTGTTGAACATCTTGAGGATCAAAGCTCAACTTGGACTGAGCAAGGGCAAACATCGTAAAAAGGTTCATATCTTCTTCCTCTTCTCTATAGATTAGCTTAGCTAGGTTTAAAGGGATTTCAGTGACCAATGTTAGCACCTTTATGTCTTGGTATTAGGAGTCTATAGTCCAAGAGGGGATTCACTTGTCCACGGGGAATCTTCCTATAACAATCATTCCCTTCATTTTTAAGGAACATATTGTCAAACAATTTCCAAATTCACATATCAAATCTCAATAAAAAAAATTGAAAAATAATCAATAGAAAGCTAACAAAATTCTTCGCAAGTTTTGTTTTACTGTAAAGTGAAATTCTAAATAAAAAAATATACTTTTGTTTACTGGACATTGAAGAACTTGTGAAAATAATTATTTTTTCTCATTAAACAAGAAAAATGGACACCCATCTACATGATTTTACCCAAGTTCACACATATATACTTATATAAGTATAGTTAATAATTAAATGTGTTAAAATATATACATATTGAATAAATAAAATGAATAATATATAAATAAATAATAATAAAGGGTTATATTAAAAGTACACCAAGTGGCCACCCGAATGGGGTCCCACCTAGAGAAAGGAGGAGGACAGCTAGAACTGGGCAGCTGGGGGAGTTATTAACCCCGACCGCCCACCCCTGCACATTAACTCCTCCATGGCTCAAACCATGAGAGGAGTTATGTTAGTGCTCCTGGATGGAATTCTGGGTGAGAGAACCAGTTAAGCACAATGTACCAGGAGGACGCAGAGGTGTTTTTCGACTTCAATGGAGAATGAAGAGGTCCTTTTAGGATTTCATGGAGTAAAATGCCATATCCAAGCTCATTCCACTCCATACTCTCCCTAGTGCATTCGCTCTGCAACACTCCTTGGCTCTCATGATAGCTTCCGCAACATTGTTCTTTGTGACCTCTCCCCGCAAACCAGTGGCACACTCTCTACCTCCCTTCACTCCATTCTTATCTTTGGATCCTCTTTTTCCCTCCAGAGCACCTTGCATCTTCCCCCAACCTTCACTCACTCCTCCCTCCACCTCCCTATCCCTCCCACAATGCCCCGGGAGCACGAAAATCCCAAGAGCGGTGCTCGTAAAAACAACACCCTCTCTCGGGCTAACAAGATCACCCCCTCTCAAAAATATCTCATTACCCACTTTGTCAGTCCTTGTCACTCCCCCCAAAGCACTCAGCTGGCTCCCCTCCTGCTTCATGGAGCCAGCAGGGTCAAATTGGAGATGACCTCCTGCACTGCTCATTGCCACCTGTCTCCACCTCCACGTTTGCATTACAACCCAAGCAAAGTAAAAGAGGAGGTTCCACCCTTGGGCGAGCGTCTCACTCTGGATACCAACCTCTTGCCCCCCCTCCATCACTAAGCCTGGTGACCCCTACTATGGAGACAGAAGTTGCAAGGTGGAGGAGGAGATTCCTCCAAGATGGCAATTGGAGAATAATGCAGGTAAAAACAAGGAGATCACCACAAGGGACAACAACAAGAATAAAAAGGAGTCTGGCAAGGAGGAGGAGGATCCACTTTCTCATTTCTCCAACCATCTCGCAGAGGAGCACCTTCAGCTCCTCTTTTAGATTAGGAAAAAGAAGGACGACCAAGCGCATTCACAAAACATCCTCAGACAGTGGATGGACATTCTATTTGATTCCCTCATGAATGCTCATGCGTGCTCTAGATGCCCGATTTGCAGTCATTTTTTCACCCCAACCTATACTATCCATGGACAACTAGTCCCAACTATGGTTTGAATCCCCCAGGTTCTGGTTTTTTGTTCATTTTAGTTGCAGAGTTGGTGGTCTAATTTACCACAACAACAAGCTAGATGATTTAGAAATTTTTAATTACTATGCATGTATATTTTAGATGGTATTTCTGCACATATACATCCTTAGGGAAAGAATATAGAACTTGGTTTTTGCAATTTTTTGTAATTTTTGCAAATATTACAGTCTCAGCAAGGCTAGAGCTCAAAAGAAAATGTTAGTGTCTGAACAGTATGTAGCCACTTTTTTTGGTTTCCCTCCCGTCGTGGAACAGGTGGCTACCATGTGTCATTGTATAGCATACAACTATTATTAATATAAGTTTTTGCACTTTTATTTACAAAAAAAAAGTACACCAAGTGGCCATGGAAAAATAAAAATTTTAATCTATGAAATAAAAAGAAATGGGATTTGTTTTTGCATGGGGTGATGAGGTGTCATGAAGAGAAAGGGGAAAAAGTATGGGAAAAACAGAAAGGGGGAACAAGGAGAAGGATCCGAAAAAAGAAAGAAGAAGGGTAAAGTAGTATCTGAGGAAGAGGGGGAAATGCTAACATGAGGAGAAGGGAGAATACTAAGCTAAAAAATTGGAAAACATGAGGCTATAAATTTTTAGAGTTTTTGGGTCAAGACACGAGGCTGAGTCCATACAACTCGAGGTCTCAGGGAAATAAGTTTTCCCTGAGAGAGGCTGGGAGGTAAATCGGTTGGCTCCCAACAATTGGCATAGGCTACAAGAGAAGAATGAGAGGGAAGCTCTGTTTTAAAGGCCAGGGATGGATATATATAGGTATAAATGATATTGTACTATTTTTAGTTATGGTTTTTATCAAACTTCTTATATACATGTGACCTAGTTATTCATGCCATACTATGTGTTAATTGATTTGATTTCTTTTTGTATTTGTTAATTGGTGTTTCATGATGTCATGCCAATTAATTTAGTATGGTGATATCAAATTATTAATATTTTTTTAAAGAAGGATTTAATTCACTGGAATATTTATTATTTATAATTTACATTAAACCAACTACCAACTAGATCTAAAAAGAAATTAGTTTAAATATCATTTTAATGATATTTAAATCATATGTCTTTAAATATCATTTCAATGATATTTGTTTAAATATTTAAGTTAAAGTTGAAATGATATTCCTTTAAATATCATTTCAATGATAGCTAAATGATATGTATTTAAATATCATTCAATGATATTTTCTTAAATATGTGATTTGGATTTGAAATGATGTTTTCAATATTTTTTTTAATATTGTTTCTAAGATGGTGTCAAATCCCATTAGCGTGATTGGATTTTGAAGGTTTTGTTCCGTAAGGCAGCCAAGGTTCCAAACTCGCAGTACCCAAAAAAATCCATCCATATTAAGGGTTGGGATGGGCCAGGACAGGTGCAATCCGCGACTAATTTTGATGGTTTAGATGCCCTTGGATCATGGTCTCTTACACCATAGACTAGTCCTACAGGTAACGAACATGCTAGAAAACAAAACAAATATTGTCACTAAGATGGATTGTTTAAAATTATGAGGTTAAAAGTGAGTTGTTACATCATAATGTATTGGATGTAGTTGTTCTTTTTGTTGTTACCATCAAGATTCAATTCTTTTACATTCTAGCATAATATATTTCCACTAACAATTGAATCTCTTCTATACATCATTTTTTTTTTGTATTATTACTTATACTAGAAATTACGGATTAGATTTGAATTATCATTGTTGTTTTTCCTAGTTATGTAAGTAACAAGGAAACATGTTCTAGTGTTAACCATCAAATTACATGATGCCAACAAATTCTATATAATTAGATGAATGGGTTCTATTATTTGTCAATAGTACTATTTCAAATCTTGCAGTATCTCAAGAACTTGGTTATAGTTAAACAAATTCCATATTAATGTATACGTTGTTGTATTATTGCATCCTATCTATGGATTTGGATTTTGATTCTCTTTTGATTCTTTTATGTAGGAGGGATGAGTTTTGTGCATCTAGAACCAAATTGTATACTATAATATCAACATCCTTGTTGGTTTAATTGGCATCCTTTATTATATTATCTAATATGTATGTCATTTATATACATTTGACCTTTATTGCATTCTCATTCTATAACTTGAGTTGGATAAAATGGTCCCTATAAATAGGAAAAGGGGAATTTAACACCTTGTCCTAATAAATGAATTTTCCTAGTTATGCATTTTATATAAGATTAAGCTCCTTATTATGAATCGATATATGAATCATTTTTCTACAGAAAGATTAGCAAAGATAAACTTCATAAAAATTTTGATAGTGATAAGACATATGAACCAGTGTAAGAGATGATACAAGTAGTATCACATTTTATGAGTTGCGTAGAAGGCATTAACATTAGATTCCTTCTTCATTGTCATAATGTGTTCACCAAAGCTAGATTAGTTTTCTGTTTCTATGGAAGATGTTATTACATATGGATGTACATATGACGATTGGTTCTCTCATACTTGGTTTTGGAAAATGAATGAAGTGCTTCATACTTGTATGTAAGTAATTAAGAAAATGTTTATATTTATTTTAAAAAAAAAAATGTTGATTTATTTCTTCTCCCTGGTCGAATCTGTTTTAGGGATTGTATGTTGGTCATTACATATGGTATCAGATCCAACTACAAATATAGGGCCTATTGGACCTTTGTGCTTGTTGGTAGTTTGATGTTTTCATGTTGATTATGTAATAATCATGTGAAGGTCGTTAAGAAATGATTGAGAATATGGAAATGTTTTCCTACCTTCCTTTGTAACTTTTGGTAAGGTCAATTGTTGGGAGCGTGTTAAAGACATTAAAATAATAGTTATAACTAATAAAAAAAAAGGGTTGCTGCAAAGTGTTTCCTCGGAAAGGGGAAATTCATTATTGAAGGATTCTATTTTTATTTTAAGTCCTTGTCTTTTTAGGTCTTTTTAGGGCCCGATATGATCTAACCTTGAAGACGAGCTCTTTCCTTTTAATTCAACGTGAATTAATTTTATGTTTGCGATGGTGTTAACCTAGGAGTGGAAAACACAATTATGTATCTTTACCCATATGTGATGGTATGTCTTATTTCTTGTACGATTTTGTGAAGATTTAATGTGGCATGCATGAAACTCATGGAAAGATTGTGGTTGTTTTTAAAGGAAAATTTATAATGAGCATGGAGCTCTTATTCCTTTTGAAATAACTTTTCTTGATGAAGCTTTTAAGGTTTGTGTTTGCTTGGTTTGAGATGGGGTAGAAAGGATTCTATGAAATCRCATTYCTTGTKTACTTTTGGTATTAACCTAGAGCGGGTGAATGGCTTGTATTYWTGTGGAAARTGAAAATGTAAAAGCATATTGATATAAATAAATAGCCATYTTTAAGGGTTGAAATTTTATAAAAAAAAATTATAACTCAACATAAATAATATACGATAGTTATAATTTTTCTTTTGTAMGTATCTATGAAGCTTGGCATYGAGATTTYSTTMTAAAAATATAAMCTTGATGTTTTAAGAATAAAATCATAAGTTGGAAATTGTTTCTTAAGAGTGGAATTGTTTTTAGGGCATGAATTAATATTAGCCTTTGGGAGGAAAATGACCTTGGGGTTTTAGTCTTGATAGCTTGATGAGAGTATCAATATAGGATTAGGATTTTAAGGATTAGGAATTTGATCTCAAAATTCTATTATGGGTACCGATTGGTTGAGTGAAGAGGGACCTCTTGTGCTTCTTGAATGATATTTGCTTGTTGAAGCTTTGATTTTGTGTTTTCTAGGATTGATGTGAGGTAGCAATGGTGATACAAATTGGTATACCTTGTGTGTCTTTGTGCTAAACCAAAACTTGAAATTGACTTGTTCATCAATGGTTTACAAGAACCTAATTATTTTTGTTGGTTTTGTATATGCTTTGTTTGTGTGTGTGTTTTCCTATTGTATAAGAAGCTTAACATTGCTTTGAAAATGCCAATATTTAATTGGTTGTGATTTAGCACATGATCTTGAGTCTCATATCTATTTTCACATATTTTAGATGGAAATTTGTGGCTTTTGTAGAGTGTTAACTGGGTTTATTGTGGAATGTTGGTTAAGAATGGATTTTTGGTGTATTTTTGTATAATATTTGAAGTTTTGCATGAGTTGAATTTAGGTATTATGTCTTTCCTTGGATCATTTGAAGTAGCAAGAGTGCTACACACACACACACACACACACACACACACACACATATTGATTATTGAATCAAAAGGGTATAATTGATGGGATGTGTGGGTGGTTGTAGAAACCATATGAAGGTAGGTATGAAGGATGTAGTTGTATTATAGAACCTCTAAGAGAATTCATGTTGTGATGTGAGTTATGGAAGTAATTGAGCCTTGGAAATGTATTTGATGAAGAATCTATGTTGATGAATATAACAGAGATAGTTATATTATGCAATATGATTTGGCATATACTTGAGTTATATTATGTAATATGATTTGGTGTATGCGTGAGGATTTAGTGGAATATAGATTCATAATATGAATCTAGTTAAGGGTCAGATGCTCAGATGTTCTACTGATCTTTCTTTTGAATTGCAATCTAAATGCAATAAGAATGAATTTAAATATTTTGATTGCTTATTTATTGATTGAAGAAGTATTGTGAGAAAAATAAGTTATGTTCTTGTGCTTCGTGTATGTATGCATGGTTGATTACCTTAGAGATAGGTTATTAAGGGATGGTAAGAAATTGAGGAAATATCTCAAATAATAAGGTAATGTAATAATGATGTTACGATAAACATTAAGAGGACCTTCTTTTTGGCAATTGCTAAAAGAATGGTGAGTCTCTTTGGTATGGATCTTGATGAGTGGATTGGGTAGTTCTATGTTGATAAAGGTTATCATTTCACATATGTTAGTAGTAAATAAGCATGTAAATAGAAAGTATAACTTTGATAGTAGTTGAAGGAGAAAAATTCCACGTTATTGATTGTTCATTGAGATAATCTACTATGTTTTAGATAAATGATAGAATTCAATTAATCTGAAGGGTAATTGAATTGCACAATTATGAGGAGTAATAATTACCGTATTTAATTGAGAAGATGGTTGAATTAGATTTTGTAAGACGGATATATAGTTATAGTTGAATTATTCATGTGTGCATTTTAGTTATCTTTATGGATAGCTGCACAATGGTATTTATGGGACTTAAGTAAAGGTCCATGTTATGGTATTAGAAGACAAACAAGTTTTTTTATCTAAATTTATCTTATTGAATTCTACATCTAAGATTTGAACTTAGGGTTAAGACTATATATGAAGAACGAAACTGGATAAAAAAAAATGCTTGTGGAATGCAAATATGCAATGGGAT
>SNQJ01S0158208.1:0-22035 GCA_010110895.2 Picea sitchensis
TGACCCTCAAAAATTGGTGCTCCATCTTAGCATATTCCATGGTATCCTTATAGTGGTTAGACTGCTTCCTAAAGGACCTGCTCTGATACTAATTGCTGGAATACTGAGACGGGGAAAGAATCTGTATGAGAACAATCAGTACTTTTAATCACAATATAAAATATCAAATAAATATCATGAGCATTCAATATATCATTAACACCATAATTCAATGCATAGACATCACATAAACACAATACATTAGAATTTTATGTGGAAACCCAATGTGGGAAAAAACCACGGAATGATTTTCTTATTTATCAAAGATATTGGTGTCTGTGCACAGGAAGGTTCAAGTGTAGATTTTAACCTTGTACAATATTTACTACAAACATACTTTCAATAAAAGAACAGAAAATATACAATGGAAAATACACACATTACACATAGATTTTTCCCCTAGAAACCCAAACCGGGAAAACCAACATATTCTATATTCTTTCATATCATACATTGTTTACAATAAAATATAAATATAGACGACAATGGCATCAAAACCCATAACCCAATGACTTGTATTAGTCAACAAACCTAATTTCTTAACCAGAAATAGAAAACCATTGACAAAAATCATGCGTCGAAAAACCTCCCAACAATGGACACGAAAATTGAGGCAACACGAAAAATAAGGCAAAAGATGCGACACATTTCCTGAGGATTTTTTTTTTATGCAACCCTCAAAGGGCCCCTCATGCCCATTGCAATGTAGAAAACAATACAACTATTCGTGCAAATAAGATATCACATAACCAACATTCTCCCACTTGTTGTTTTCTTTTCATATAGGGGGTTACATGGTTACATAGTCAACAATCTAGGGAAGCAATGCCCATAGATCCTCTACACCAATAGAAATTCCCAGTGCTCATAGATTTTATTAATGAATCTGAAACATTCTTCAAAGCATTCACCTTTATCAACAACACTTTATTTTCTTCAACAATGTCTCTCACAGAGTGATATTGAACATCAATATGCTTTGTCTTTGAATTATAAGACGTGTTCTTCGCCAAAAACATTGCACTCTGATTGTCAAAATCTATCCTTACAGCTTGATGTACCAACCTAATACCTGAACAAAATATTTGTAACCATACTTCTTCCTTACTTACATGAGTGGCTTCCATGTATTAAGCTTATGTAGTTGAAAGTGCCACTACAACATATCTTTTGTTAATCCAACTTATTGCTCCTCCAAACAAGTTAAACACATACCTGCTTGTAAATATCCTACGATCTAGATCTCCAGCCCAGTCTGCATCCAAAAATTCATGTATGTCCAACACTCTGTCCAATCATGGTCTTCCTTGGTAGCATAATCCATAGCTAGAAGTTCCACGCAAATACCTGAAAACCCTTTTTACTACTGTCCAATGCTCCTTCCCTAGTTTTGACATATACATGCTCAAAACTCCCACTGCATGTGCAATGTCTGTTCTAGTACAAACCATTGCATACATAAAACTAGAAAATGCACTCGCATATGGAAAGCAAGACATGTCCTCCTCCTCTTCCTATGTCTTGATACCATCTTTATACCCAATAAAGATACACTTTTCAGCCTTATTATCTAGCTTACTCTCGTTTTCCTTTAGAACATGAACATAGACCTCACAACCAAATACCTTTAGATGTGTGAGAGAAGGCTTCATACTAGTCCATACCTCTTATGGAGTCTTTTCATCCAGTTTTGATGAGGATGATATGTTGACCATGTAACATGTAGTACCCTTTGCCTCTGCCCAAAATTCTTTCCCTAACCAGACACCACTGAGCATGCACCTTGCTTTTTCCATCAGCATCATTTTCATCCTTTCTACAAATCCATTATGCTAAGGTGTATATGGAGTTGTCTTATTCCTTTCTATACCACACTTCTTACATAATTATTCAAAGTCATTCCCATGGAAATCTGTTAAGAACCAAATATCAATATAGCATAGAAAAACCTCAGAAAAAGTACTCAACGCCTTGAAAAAGAGATAATTTCAGATAATAAGACTCTTCGAGGGGGTTATTATCTAGCTTACTCATGTTTCCTTTAGAACATGAACATAGACCTCACAACCAAATACCTTTAGATGTGTGAGAGAAAGGCTTCTTATCAGTCCATACCTCTTATGGAGTCTTTTTCATCCAGCTTTTGATGAGGGATGATATAAGCTGGACCATAACATGTAGTGTACCCTTTTGCCTCTCACTTCAAAATTCTTTTCCTAACCGTGACACCACCTAGCATGCACCTTGCTTTTTTCTTCCATCAGCATCATTTTCATCCTTTCTACAAATCCATTATGCTAAGGTGTATATGGAGTTGTCTTATTCCTTTCTATACCACACTTTACATAATTATTCAAAGTCATTCCCATGGAAATCAAGTAAGAACCAAATATCAATATAGCATAGAAAAACCTCGTATCCGAATCAACGCCTTGAAAAAGAGATACCTTTAGATAACAAGACTTCTCTCGAGGGGGAAACCTCCTTACCCCCACCCTAAATGTTCAAGCACAAGATGATTCAGAAAATGAAAATGTCTCCTTGGTATATATAGAGACTTGAGGTATAATTATAACCAATGGCCTAAAGCCTACATAAATAAAATAACATTACTATTATAATATTCCAATTATGGGTAATGAGCCAATATTAGGCTTATCATGCCCCTCCCCTTGAGACAAAGTTTTTCAGCAACGCTTTGAGAGTAACTCGACGCTTTCTCAGATAAAAAGACTCATCTTCCCAAGTGGAATCTTCACAGGTAGTTTCCTCCATTTAATGAGATAATATTAAATGGATCTATTCCTCAATGACCTAATCTTGTGTCGTTGATGGCTTCGTGCTCCAATGTTATTTTTCCTTCCTCTTCAAGCTCTCGCAATATAGTTTGAACTGATCTTGTCACCTATAAACTTTAAGCATGAAACATGTGGAAAATTGGTGTACTCTGGAAGATGCGTGCAGCCCAATTTGTATGTCATAGTACCAATCTTTTGCAACACCTTATAAGGGCCATAATACTTTTTAGTGATAATTTATTATCCTTCTGGATTGCTTGAGGGACATATGTTTGTATGGTTGTAGTTCCTAACACCCACCCTACTTCAAAACTTACTTCACTATGATGTTGATCTTCTAGTTGTTTCATACTCAAGGTACATGGTGGGTTGTCCTTTAAGATTTGGGAGAACTTGTTGTTGATTCTCTCATGTGATCTTCCACTTCTTGAACCTTTCATACTGCAACAAAAAAAAAAAAAAAGTGATGGAAGGAGGGTGGTATCCATAAAGTGCCATACAGGCCATTTTTTGTTGCAAAGATGAAAGGAAGTGTTACACCACCATCTCCGCCATGGGTAACCATTTGAACCATTGTGTTTGTTTATCGACAAAAGAAATGAAGGTAGCCTTCGTGAAATTTGTTCACTATCTCGGTTTGTCCATCAGATTGAGGATGATAGATGAGCTATGAGCCAATTGGAGGACCCAAACAAGAAAAATAATTCTTAACCAAAATGTCTAGTGAGTATGGGATCTCTGTCACTTTCAATAATCTTTTGGGCTGCTATGTAGCTTTTGAACCTGCCTCCATGAATGTGGTTGAAATTGTACTAGATTTGAAGGAAAGAGAGAGTGCACAAAAGTGCTGCATTCTTGGTCGCAGATATCAACAATCACCATGATTACATTCCCCTACCTTCATGTTTGTTTACCCTGTGATGAAATCCATGAACCTCCTCCCAAAGGTCGACTTGGGATGGATAATGGCTGTAAAAGAAGACCTGGGTTCTAATTTTTTCCAATCTTTATTTTGTTAAGAAACCAAACATTCTCGCCACAAACCTTTGGAACATCAGCTTTGTTGTCATCCCAAAAAACTCTTGACTCTATGGTAGGTTTTTAAATATCTCGAGTGCCCTCCTATTGGGAGGTGTGCAATTCCAATTACCCTTTTGTTTGAGTTGGGAGTCTACATAACAGCAAGGATATTTGTACCATAGTAACCTCTTTTTCCATGTAAATGTGAGTCCGGCCACCGAACTCCCTGCTGAAACCTTTTGAATGAGAGTCCACCCTTTTCATCATTCTTCCATTCATCCTCATTTCATTATCCAATAAAGTTGGATGATCGAGATAGCACACAGAAATGCCTCAACATATTCATCCTTTCTTAAGAGTGCATCTACCACAACATTTTGCTTCCCTTTTATAGAGGATTTCTAAAAATCATAACCCAATATCTTCATACTCCATTTTGTTGTTCTTCTGAAGATTCTCTTTGTTCCAAGAAGTATTTAAGACTATCATGATTTGTCTTTTGACCTTGAAGTGCCTACCTATTAGGTAAGAATGCCATTTCTTCAATGCATGTAGTATTTCCACTCATTTTCTCTCATAAATGGGTTTGTGTAAGTCCTTTTTCCCTTGAGTGGTCGACTCTTAAAAGCCATGGGCCTTCCTTATTGCAATAGGACAACACCAATTCCATTTCCCAAGGAATCACATTCCACAATAAAGGCTTTTGTGAAGTCTAAAGTGGTCAAGACATGAGCTTTACACATCACCTCTTGTTGTTCAAAATCTTAGTTGTGCATTCTTCTTGTTAGTGTCGCTAGTTGTGTTGTTATTCTTCCATAGTTCAAAACCTTGGCGGTAGTAACCTCACAAACCCAAAAATACTCTAAGATTCTTCTAACAACTGCCTACCCATCATGGCCTTATCTGTTAGGGTCTACATTTGACACCTTCATGAGATACAATACATCCCAAATACTTTCCCTCTACCTCCTTACCTTAAAAGAAAACATTTGGGATGGTTTGGCATATAGTTGTTGTTCTTAGTATTTAGCACCTTGTCAACATAAGGTAATATGATCCTCCTAAGACTTGCTATAGATTAGTATAATGTAAATACTAACACAAATTTTTCAAAGGAAGGGCTTGAAAATGGAATCTCATCAACCCTTGTAATGTGGAAGGTGCATTTGTAAGGACAAAAGGCATGACCAAAAATTCATAATGGCCTCATGAGTCTTTAATGTTGTTTTGGGATATCTTCCTTCATTCGACCGGGATGATACCCCTAATGAGAGATCCAATTTTGTGAAATAGATTGCTCCATGTAGTTAATCTAACACCATCAATGGCAGGAATGGGAAAGTTTTCTAATAGTGATCTTGTTGAGCTCTCATAACCGTATCAATACAATCATGAGTTATCTTCTTGAATACCATTACTAATCGTGGTGCAGTGAGAAGAACTTTGGCTAGGTCTAATAATGCTAGTCTCCTAACATTTCTTCAACCATGCACTCTAATTTTCACTCTTTCTAGGCATAAGGGGATCTCAGATGGTTCGACATCTTAGACCTAACACTCTTTCGTGAATTAGGTGAATTCTCATGATCATGATTTTGAGGCAGGCTAATCTTTGGGAATATCTTCAAATACTTTGAATCCTATCAATGATCCTTGGAGATCTCGAGGAATAGATGGCTTAGATGTAAGCTCTGGAACATCTAGTGAGCATAGTTGTGCAATAACCTTTATGCCCCTTTTTCAATAATTTTGTCATGTCATAGAGCTATCACCCTACCGGGTTTCCATGTGATACCCTTTAACCTCAGTTAATTTATTTTCCTTCCAATGAAAATTTCATGAAAAGTTCTTGAAAATTATGCCATTGTTCCAATGACAACCATTGATTCCTAGTACAACATCTGAATCACCCATGGGTATAGAAATCATTGGACTGGTCTAATACATAGCTCCATAGTAAGATTAATCTTATTGCATTTTCCTGAGTAATTGATACCCTCCATATGCAATCATTACTTGAAACTCCGGCAGAATCGATATACAAATCAATTGAGATCTTTAGCTAGTTTTATAGTGAATGAAATTCATGAGCAACGCTTTAATCAATTAGGACTACATTACCTTTTATTTTTTATGCATCCTTGCATCTCTCGCCTGAGGAGCAGCACCCCAGCCAATGCATTGCCACACATTGTGAGTCAACTCTTCAGACTAAATTGTTTCTATGTTTCATCTTGATATGGTTCTTGTCTTGTTCTTCTTCCTCTTCACCCATGTATAATACCTCTTCTCACCACACTTTATGTCCCTTACTGTACTTTGCTGTCACACTAAAAGAATAAACCTTTTGATTTTCTTTTCCTCCAATTGTTGAGGTTTCCCTGAACCTTGTAGGTTGAGGTGTTCTTACAAGAAGGAGCATTGTTCTCTATAGATGTTAGATTGGTCCTTCTAGTAGCCATAGCCATACTTTTTTACTTTCAACATTTCTTTCCACCTTTAAATGCATTCTCCAATGATTTGGGTCTCAGCTAAAGGAACCTCATGTTGAATGTTATCCCCTTATAAGCTCTTAATGAATACACCAACAAGTGCTCATCTGGAATACGGTTACCTTTATATTCAATCTTTGAAGTTTTCAATGTGGTCGGTAACTGAACCTCCTTTTGCTTGAGATTTTATCAATTGGCTGGGGTGAAGGTATTGTTCTTGTATCCTCATAGTGCTATCATTTCTTCCGCGGAAAATTGTCCAAGTGACGAGTATTCAGAGAAAAAGCCATCGGGATACTCATACAAATTGATTAGGGTTATAAATATAAAGAAGAAATTGTACCTTTTGTGTAGGTATGTGGCACATGGAGATCAAAGAATTGCTCCATCAAGTATCCATGTGATTGGGTCCTGCCATCAAAAATTCTCATATCAATCTTAGAACATGGTTGGTCTTCAAACCAAAGTTGGAGTTTCTCCATTCTTGATTCACCTTCCTTGTGTCCTCATCATGAATTTCATGGGATAGATTTTCACTTTCAGTGTCTTTTCATATTGGGACTTTTTCAATACTCTTAAGGATCTCCCCTTTCAACCCTCCATCATCTCTTGTAGTTCATCTTTTGTTACTATCTTCTTTTGTAAATCATTATGTCCCTACGATTTCTTCACCTTCATCAAGAGTCCAAGGTGTGATTTTCCTGAGGTTCTATTTGGTGTAGAAGTTCTTTGGGTGGCATGTTGGCCAAGTATCACTTTTGGAATCTTGATTTTGAGAGGTGGTTCTCGCTTAGACACATATGTCTTATGTTGTAATTCTGTTTCAGCCTCCTTCTAGGTATTAAGCTTTTATGTATTTCTATGATATTTTTCCTCTGCAATGCCATAGGTCTGATCAAAATTGATGTGCTATGGAATTTGTGGTAACTTCCCACAACTTGTCAATTTTTGGTCTCTTCCAGAGATCTCACTTGTATAGCGTGCCCCTGACAAAATAATTGATATAAAATTATGAAACTCACACCATAAAATACTAAAGACCATCCATGATCCAATGAAACTAGTCCCACTCACTTTGGATACCGGGAAGAAGCTATGATTGTCTTTAATTTGTGAACACCTTCTTGAGACTAGTCAATAGGACTAGTCGATACCCTATCTTACACAAGGTATATCTAAAAATTTAAGATCTAATTCAAAATATGAAATTTTTACCAAAAAATACCTTTACTAATTTCTATAAATATCTTTTGGTGTCTGTGGTCCGAACATTATAAAAAAAATTTTATAGCTTAAAATTCCACAATGACTCATTTCAAGATGATTCCATAACCCTATTCCTATATTGTGTTGTATCTCCAAATTATAAGGCCTCGTGGAGCTGAATTTGAATCCAATGTACCTTGATCTATCTAATAAATATCCTCCATCTCTTTCCTCCTTCCGAACGCTAGAAAAAAAAGTTATAGTGAAAATTCCAAGGTGTCCTGTGATGAAGCAATGAAACCCCAAGACCTTGGAGCTCTAATACCATATGTTAAGAACCAAATATCAATATAGCATAGAAAAACCTCAAAAAAAGGCAATTACTCAAAGCCTTGGAAAAGAGATACTCTACATAATAAGCCTCTTTGAGGGGAAACCCCATTTTACCCCACTTAAATGTCTGGCACAAGATGATTCAAAATGAAAATGTCCCCTTTGCATATATAGAAGACTAGAGGTATACTACAACTAATGGCCTAAAGATGACATAAATAAAAATAACATTACTAATATAATATGCTCCAATTAAAGGGTAACAGACAATATTAGGCTTTGTAACAAAATATCTACCATTATCTATCCCCAACACCTTAATTCTTTTCTTTGATTCTCAACAAGAGCCTTAAACTCTTTTAAACTCCTGCCAAGAATTCATATTTATTCCTGTAGGAATATATCCAAGTATCTCGAGAATCCATCTATAAATGAGACATAGTAAACATATTTTCCAAATGATGGAACCTACACAGTCCAAACACACACTGCGGAACTAGTCATAGTAATTCCTTCTCACTGCTGCACTAGAGGGAATCTTTACCCGATTATAAGTTCTATATGGGGCCAATTTTCACAGAAATAAAAATATAGAGATCAATTAGACATACCTTCAACCATACATTTACCATGTAGTAGTCAAAGGACCTTCTCTCTGATAGTTATCCCCAGCCTTTGATGTCAAGATCATAACCTTTTCTTCTAGGACTCCAGGGAGTTCTTTCTTCTAAACTCCAATATCAAGAATACTGGAACTATTACACTATCATCATAGTTCTTCCTTGCAACCTATACAGAGTTCCAAACCAAACTCCCCTTCAACAACAACCCATTTCTCCTCAAACCATCCCACAAGTTTCCTTTCCAAATATTGTTCTTACCCCACATTGTCCATTTTTCTTACAAAATCAAACTCATGGCCAAACATGGGATGTGAAAAAACACAAGGAAGTGTTCTAATCCTTCCAATCCTTCCATCTATGAGCCCCAACTTGAATTTTCCTCATCCAATGATTATGCTTGACCCATTCATCACCTAGGAAAACATTACTCCATCATACCTTTCATATTCATAGAACCACTCTCTATGGAGAGTCATATGAAATGATGCAATAGAGTCAACCAACCATGACACATGATCTCGCGATGTGCTTGAAAATCCAAGCACACATCCCTCCTTCTTCCCGAGGTTTTTCTCTCCCAGATAAGGAGCTCTTCAAATCCCTATTTTTCTCTCAACTTTGATCTACTGCTTGGTTCTTGTAGTGAGCCCTTCTTTACACATCTCTAGTATAATCTCCTTCAAACTTTTCAGATATTTAGATCTACACTTAGTTCTATATCTCCCCACTGAGGACTTGCATCTAGTTTATTTCCCTCGGGAGCCGCCCCAGGCAATGCATATGTGCTCGGCCCCTTCCATGTTCTTCCATCTCATCTCATTTGAAAACAAGGATGAGACCACTTCATAAAAATTCAAGACAATTGTATTACTACCTATGGCCACAACTAGACCATCCTACGAGTCTGGTAAAGAGAACAACAAACTAATACACTTATCTTCATATCAAATTTTAATATCAACAAATACTAACTGACCTATCATAGTATTGAAGGTGTTCAAATGTTTCGCCACTGAGTCTCCATCTCTCTCATCCTCGTGTGTTATGGCAAGATTCTCTTTCTCAAGAATAATTTTATTTACTAGGGACTTATACCAATACAACTTCTCCCACTTATCCCATAAATCCTTGGTTGTAGCTTCCTTTAACACAGTTAGTAATATTGAATATGAGAGACACAAATTGGATTGTGCTCTTCGCCTTCTAATCCAACTTTTTCTAGTCATCTCTTGAAGTTCATGTAGGTGCAAGCATTCTTAGATCCAATCGCGTCCATTGATCTCTATCCACCAAATGATCTTCAATATTGAGCTTCCACAACTCAAAACTTTTCCCATTAAAATTTTGTATCTCCATTTTGAACTCAAGCCACCATTTCTCAAATTAAGAATCAATACCACATATCTCCAACTATAACAAGGCTTTATCACAGTCCTAAGCTAAACCCTTGACCACAAAGGAGTTCCCTTGAATCCAACAAAGCTCGAATAAATTAAATGTAGATTTAAACTTGTACAATATTCATCAAGAAAATGATTTTTAGTAAAAGAACAAAAAGATACAATGGAAAATACACACATTATTAATAAATATTTCTCCCCTTGAAACCCAAACTAAGAAAACCAAAATATTATATATTCCTTCATATCATACATTATTTACAATAATATGCATATAGGTTAGTGGCATACAAAATCCTAACCCAATGACCTGGATTAGTCAACAACCCCATTCCTTTAACCGAAAATAGAAAACCATCACAAAACCATAAAATAAAAAATCTTCCAAAATGGACCCGAAAATCGAGGCAAAATGAAAAATGAGGTACTATGTGGACATGTTTCCGAGGAAAATATGCGACACATTTCCGATGCATGAGATAACTATTGTGCCTATGAGAGATTATATTGAAAATTGGATAAAGAATTCCCCTCAGAATACCCCTAGGTCGAATTCCAATTGTACATAAAAATGTAAATTAACATATAGGCTAGTGAGTTGTGGTCACCGATTGTAAATGTAAATGTAATTATTACATGTAAGGTGGTGAGTTGATGGTACAAGGTGTTTGGTTTGATCATGCATGCATTGATTCAGTGAACGAGAATCCCATACCAAAGGAGTGTGTACATTTTAATATATGCCGCAATCATAGGTGTGTGTGAGGTTTGCACACTAAAGGAAGGGTGCGCACCATATTGAGTTTTGCATACAATGGAGTAAGTGCACGATTTTGGGGCCATAATTCCCTTGTGTATATGTATTTTGAGGCCGAAGTTAATTACATGGTTATTAGGTCGGAGAGACAAATGCTAAAATGGCCAGTGATCCACCACAATATGTAATCAAACAAAAATATTAATGAAAACACATCACCACAAAGATACCAAACTACGTAAAAGAGTATGGGGATAAACCCACCAGAAAGGTTATGGGGCTAAGAGTCTAGAAAGGGGATAATCTAAGGGGATTAATCCCAAAGAAATATTATATTAATACCCTTAAAGTATAAAGTATGGATATGTGCATATTATCCCAATTTTCTAAAGTACATGAAAAGGGGATTTCCTTGAGTACCAAAGTCATAAAAGGCACATGAATATATAAGAGAGAGACTCAATGTATTTGGGGGAATTCATCATTCATTCATGATTCTTACCACCCAATCATGAATTCTACCATTTGTACCTATACCTAGATTTGTTGTAAGTTGAAGAGGTTGTTTGTCGCCTAGGGTTGAAGAAAAGGTTATTAGGCTCGTTGAAGAAGCGCTTTTTCGTGCCCCGAGTAGTTTCTATGGATGAGAAACTACTCGAATTTATTCCTTGTTTCACTAGTAAATATCTTCAGGGCTCCTTTAATCTCCCATCCCGTTGTTGAATCCCTGGAATGGAAGTTGGGTAGTTGAGGGACTATTGAGAAGAGAAGGGGCACACTCGGGTGAGACAAGCATGTGGGAATGAGATAATGTAGTCTAGTTGCAACAATTGACACCTTTACCGGTGAATTAAGCATATTATTAGACCTTATATTGGCTTAGGGTTCCCTTTTCCCTGGTAGAGTTTTATCCCCAACTCCGGGGTGATCCACTGTTGATATTATGAGAAATATGGTCTATGGCTCAGAGTAACGTGGAAGGTCTGCATACAGCTGGTGTTTATTTCATGAGATAAGCGTCTCTTCATGTGTTCTTATTTTATTTAACGCTTGTAATTATGTGTCTCTACTATGGAATATATGATAAATGTTTTTTATAAATTATTATTGTTATTTTGCTCAACTCTTTCCATATGTATAACATTTTAGTAATTTAATTGTGTGTTTATTCAGGTGCTACTTAATATTTATGCATTTGTTTTCATCGGTTTTTCCTGCGTATGCTGCATACATATTTTCTGTTATTATTTTGTACGAATCTATGCATTTTCATAGTACTTTTATGATTTAAATTAGAATCGAAATTTAAATTTTAAGTGCGTAAGTATAGCCCAATAGGTAGCTAGGTATGTTACAATGTGGTATAAAAGCCCAATTTTCAACATTGAGCCCGGATGGGTCAGAAAGGTTAGCGTAATCGATGAAACATCATAATATGTAGAGAATTAATTTATGGAGCAAGTCTGCAACTTGTTTCATTAAATTATTGTAGTAAAATTGAGAGACATTTCATGGGTAATGTGAATAATAGATATTGGAAATTAAGTATAAGAAAAATCAGTCTCTGATTGAGCATATCCAGGCCTGTAGATGGTTAAAAGTTAAAGTTGTATAGCAACCATTGCACCCATGACAAAATTGAGGCAAAATTGGGAAAAAGACCCAATTTCTACAATGTTGGTTATGGAGGAATATCATGGAAAAGGTCAGTACCATGCAAAGATCAAATTGGGATTTACAGGATCAAAAAATGTTTGTGTGAAGTTTAACTACAAAGCTTCTTGTTCAACACACGTACCATACTTGTATGGTCCAGAGATGAATATGAATTTCAAGAGTCATAATTATGAAAAAAAAATTAGCTGCTGCCAGAATGGTGGTATGGATGTGCACGCACTCTAAAATTTGGTGATGCGCGGAAAATAATGGTGTGTGGGTGCGCACGCTAAAATTAGCATTGCACCTGCGCAGCTAGTGGATGCAAGAAAATAATGGTGTGGGTGCGCATCTAAAACTTTTCGCCGCATGGCGCGAGTTGTTGATGCGCTAGATAACAGGTGATCGGATATGCATTACCACGCCCAGCAATCAGTGCAGAGTTAGTGATGCACGGAAACTAATGGTGCATGGGGTATGAAAATTAAAATTTGGCACTGCACGATATAGAATTGGTGGTGCATGCATGATATTAGTGTGCAGGTGAGAGCACTAGGATTTGGCATCAGAAAGTGTAGAGCTTGTGGCACATGCATAATATTGGTGCGCAAGGTACGTGCATTGAGTGTCGACAGAGCGTAGTGCAAATTTGTTGGGCACATGCAATGTTAGTGTGTGGTGCATGCACATTAAATGTTCATGCCACGCGAAAGTAGAATCGGTGGAGTGCAGGGAGTATTGTAACGCGGTGTGCAATCAACTCCAGAATACTGTGTGGTGCGGGAGCTTGCACGTATCACGTAATATGGGTGTGTCACAGTACCAGTAATAATTAGATATTGGTATACGCCACAAAGGTTGTGTGCAGTAGATATTGGTGTGTGAAATAAAAGTTGTGTACAATAGATATTGGCACTAATGTGCCAGGGAACACTAGATACATAAAGGTGGAAATAATCGATAGATGCATGGTGCATGTGGTACATTTTGAAATTGCATGCGTAGAAATTTTTCATGCTATACATAGGTGTATATTTTCAAATTGGTCTACGCGAAGTTGATTTAGCTATTTGATAAATCACGAAACTAAATGATTTCATGACATTTGGTATTTCTGAAAGGTTATGTTTTTGTAGGAAATATTTGAGGACACAAATAAAAGTTTTTATATACCAAAATGAAATATACATGTATCTTTCTAACGGTGTATTCCATTTGTCAAACAGAGTTAGGATGAGGGATTTGCAACCTAAGCAATGGAGAGTAAATTTTAATCCCAATTAACTTCTGAAGGCCATAACGCCTTTCTCCTGAATCAAACTGAGGTAGAGGATAAGTATATGGAAATATATTGAACCATAAAACACATTCATGGAGATAAATTAATTTTTTTGGCATCTTAAAACTATTTAAGAGGGCATAGAAGGCACCTGTAGCATTCATGACCAAAAATATTAATTGGATTGAAACTTCAGTAGGCTGTATCTAACAACTTGAAGCTCAGATGGGGGTGAAAATTTGCCAGTGTCCAGAATATGTTTATGAAGGAACCCAATTGGAATCCTACCAAAATTCTAGAAGAGTAGGTACAAAGAAGCATAATTACAGTTTAGAATTTCACCTAGTTGAAGTGTGAACAAAAGGAATTAATGGGAATCAAATGACCATAAATTTTTCCTCAAGACTAAGAATTGAGAATGAAAGCGTTCATTGGAAAGGTAATGGATTGAGAAGTCCATTTAATCACCCATAATTGTGAAATGAGAAACATAATTCACAAGAAGTCAGAAACAATATTCCGGGTAAACCATGAATGGAAAAAAAAAATAGTGTACATATGTTACCTGTAACACACCCTGACCACCCACAAGCCAAGGTACAACACCCACCTTCACTCACCTTTGGAATTATTTATTCATGGGGAACTTTTAAATTAATTAATAAGGATGCATAAAAAGAAAGATTCTAATGACATGGAACAACAATAACCAGTTAGCATGCATATTCTTAAAGATTCAATTAAATGGGATAAATAAATACACACTGAATACATTCATATATAGGTAAATAATACCATAGTAGAGAGAACTTATATTTATAAATATGACACCAACTAGTTGCACTACATGTCTGGACCCAACTAGAAACTATTGCCCAAATCTCACCAGTAGAGTGGGGGTCACCCCCGAAAGCCAAGGGTCCACAAGGACACCAGAGTGTTACTTGGCTTCCCAAACTAGTCAAGACTCAAGATCTCATAGGAATTCCCAACACTCACAGAAATCCAAATACCTAGCTCTCTTCTACCCAACATGTACAAGCCAAGATAATTGACCCCCTTCTCTACCATGCAGTCCCTGAGGCAGTCCTTCTCCTTACTTTGGGCTCTAGCGCAACTAGTCCAAAATCTCAAAGATGGAACTCTCAGAACTCATAGTTGTGAATTACTGCTTGGACATGTTCAACCATACCATAAGCATGTAAGCCTCATCTATATCGATTACACCAGTGACCACTACCTCCAACAATATCATGGATAATCATTTGTAGTTTGTTTCCCTTTCCCAAGCCAGGACATGGATGAGGTTGGATCAATGAGTGATAGGTAAGGATGGGATGAATGAACAAGTGAGAAAGTGAATGAACACATGAACCAATGAGAAAGTGGATGATGTGAATAAGCTTATGAAGGAGGAACAAGCAACTATGAATGAGTAATCAACCACCCTCCAACAAATTCAGGAGGGTTTAAGTATTTCTTTGGGAATCAAGAACCTCCTATCCCTCCAATAATCTCACATAATTGATCCACTCCCTTATAAAAAAGGGTAATTAGAATAGGCAATAACATTTAGCCCCTCAATCCCCTTGTGGAATCATATCCCCTTATACCTCTAGTCCTTGTCTGTCTAGAATCCAACGATGTATTTATTATTGATAGTGATCAAAATATTACATTTCTTGGGAACTCTCTAGCCTCAACATTGTAACAATACATTATTTAAAATGGGGCTCAAAACCAAGTGTTACATCCCTCCCCCTTATTTTGGCAATCTCCTCCGCATATTATACAAAATAGAGATCAAAATCTCAAAATTTATTCAAAAGCTATGGGCACTCTACCCATATGGAATCTTCATGCTCCTGTGTTGCATCTTTAGACCGTAGCAGGTCCACTCCAACTTCTTTACCATCTCTATAACTTGATTACAGATCATTTTGACCTTTCTATCCAATACCGACATTGGGTGAACCTGTAAGTCTCCCTCCGTCTCTACCTAAACTAGATGCCAATCAATAACATGTATAGATCATGTACATATTTATTTAGTAAAGAGACATGAAATACATTATGCACATTCATGGATGTAGGTACGCAAAGTGATGTATGCAACTGGCCCTATTATGTTGAATATTTCAAATGGACCACAAAATAAGGCTACAAAGATAGTAGCCTTATTTTGTGGTCCATTTGAGATCTTCTTGGGATTCACTTTCAAAAGTACATGCTCCCCTACTTTAAATTCTACTTGATCCTCATGTGCATGCAATTCTTTTGTTCATCCCTATTTCAAATTCTTCTTTATCTTAACCATCTAGTCTCCATATCCTTGAGCAACTTCAACCCAAGTACCACTCTATCTACAAGGGTTGTCTTATCTCATTGGAGTATTTCATTTCCCACCATAATAGTCTTCAAATGGGCTCATTCTCTCAATGAAGTTTGATACCCATTATTATATTAGAAAACTCAACCAAGTGCAAGTAATATTCCAACTTAGATGGCTTATCCATCAGCATACATTCTCATCATATCTTCAATTACTCTGTTTACCCTCTCAAGCTTTCCCATCTGATTGGGGATGCTATGCTATGCTAAAGTTTATATTTGTACCAAATCCTTTAAAACATCCCCTCTAGAAATTGAGGTAAACTTTGTATCCCTCTGTTCGAGACAAATCTTTGTCCTAGGTATCCTACGTAACCTAGAAATCTCCTCGTAAATTTATGCAAATTAGCCATGTATGTGTGTTTTCTTTTAAAGGAAACAAAATGAGCAACCTTTGTTAATTTGTAAACCACCAATTTAATATCCCTATGTTGAACCCAATTGTAATGTAAAATGAAAAATGTACTTAACTGGGAGTTGTTCCCTTTACATCTTCTTGTATGCACCTTTCATGGTATAACACGCACATGTACCATGCACTAAAATGATGAAGTGTGCACACATTCGGATACCATGCACAACAACTTAAGTGTACATGATTTTGAGGCCAGGAGTTCGTATATGTTGTGTTTTATAGGCTAGTGAGCCATTTATTATAAGCTAGGATGTTTATGTTTGGATTAGTCGAGAGCCTAGATGTTAAAGGCCAATGCATCTATTTTTTATATATATCTCATCATTAATATGTCCATCGCTATACAGATCAATTCACTCCATAAAAGAGTATGGGGAACTAAACCCCACTAGTTAGGGGAAGGGAGGGAAAAAAAGTATATGTTAAAGCTAATCTAGGTTAAGCCAAAAAGGAATATTATATTAATATTTATTAAATAATAAAGTATGGATAATTATTTTATCCTAAGTTCTTAACCATGGGGACAAGTAATAGAAGTGCAGTTCCCAACATGAAAAAGTGTCAAGTTGGGGACATGCATACATATTGTTGGGATCTTCTAGTTCATTTTCCATCATTCTTCCCATCATTCCCTTCCATCATCATCATCCTTTGAGACATACCATGAGAATTCCCTCATGTAATCAACTATCTTCCATACTTCTTGTCATTGTAACTGAGCTTGTATCCATATCCATATCAGTTTGTGTAGCTATTAGCTTGGGAGATGGGATTTCTGAAGAAGCGGGTTGTCATGCCCTTGGAATATTGAAGAGGTGGGTTGTCGTGCCCATGGAGAAATTTCTCTCTGGTGAGAGAATTGTTGGGAATTTATTTTAAGGTGTTATACCATAGTTGCAGTGGTTCTAAGAATTCCTATCCCAATTTGTTTTTGAATCCCCAGAAAGGGAAGTGGGCAACCAAGGGACTGTTGAGAAAATAAGGGAATACATTTCCTGCGGGGATACGTGGGGAAATGAGGGACTATAGGCTATTGATGATTTGGCACCGCGGGAGATGGAGTCCTTCTTGTTGTCTATGAACCATTATCCCTCGGTTAGGAATCCTTTACTGGTGGAGCTTAGTCCTAGCTAGAGGGTGATCCACCACCAGAGTGATGAGTAGTGGTCTGCTACCGGAATGTCTGTGGGGAAGGTCTACACACGCATTTGGTGATGTTCTTACCAAGACAAGTGTCAATTGGGTGATAAATTACATGCTTCATTATTATTATTTATGCATTTATTTATATGGCTTTATTCTATGTGTGGTTATAATTGTCTCTATATGTATGGGTAATGCATGTATGATGCCCGTGGTTATGGTTACTATTATTTCGGTGAATCCATGTATTTGGCTGTAAAATGTATTTGTCAATTTACTGCTATATATGTGTGTGTGTGTGTGTGTGTGTGTGTGTGTGTGTGTGTGTGTGTGTGTTTTGTTTCCACAAGATCCGCATATATATTTTAATTGTACGCAGCTCTTGAAAACTCATGGCATATTTCAATTGATGTTGGGTATGTTGCCAAGATGTTCCACGCAGAGAACAAAAAGTACATCTGCGGTATCGCGGCTCCCTCATCTTAGGTGGTCGAGCACGCACAATACATGGTATCGAGATTTAGTTTTCTCAACACCAAGCCCGGATGGGCCGAGTAAAGTTGAGTTGAAGAAAAATTCCACAAAGGATTGATTTCAAAGTCACCAAATCACAAAGCGTCAATGGTAAACTTAGAAGCAATGGCGCAGAATTGGGAAAAAGTCCCAATTAATGTTGTTAAATTCATGAGAAAACGAAGAAATTCGCCAAGTGGTGATATTCTTTGAGTTAAGACTGCTCTCTAGCAAATTCAGACCCTGAATTGGTCGAATTTGAAGTTACAAAGTAAAGCCACGACAGATGGAGTGAGATTATAAATAAAATTCTCAATTCATGAATTGATTTTGGAAAAAATCGTTCCAGAAATGTCGAACCACAACGATTTGTTGTTGTTGAGGCTGAACTAGTGTTATTGGGGTGAATTGAACAAATTTCATAGTTGCATAAATCTCCGTGGAAAACACGGGAAAAAGTTAAGAAAAGTCCCACCGCAGCGGGATTCACGAGGAACCGATGCAGAAAACGAATGTGCGGTGTGCACACTAAATTTTGGCTTTGTACGTAAAAATGTTGGCATGTTATGCAAGCGTGATAAATTTATGAACCAAGTCAAAAAATGTTGGTGTAAGTTGGTGAGAATGCTAAATTTTGGTACCACGCGGAAAACCGCTGGCGTGGTTGGTGTTGCTTTGGCATGCTAATATGGGCATACATTGAATTTTATGCACGCCAGTTTGAGAAGTGAAGAGTAGTAGAAACCAACGATTGCAACGCTTATATCATTTGAACATCATCGCTTTTCACCAAGATTTTTTAGGCCCTTAAGAGCTAGTACTCAAACCATGAGAACAAATTTTGTTCCTAGCTAAAATAAAATATCTTGAAGAGAGTTTTCTAATGGTATAAACAGTTCGTCAAATGAATCGTTTATGGAAAAGTTACAACACAAACAATGGGAGGGTAAATTTTAAGACCCATCTAACTTCAAAGAGACATAACTTTCTATTCAAGACTCAAAATTGAGCATGGGAGAAGGTGTTGGAAAGGTTCTGAAAGTGGAATCTAATTTCCAATTCCAAAATTGATCACTGGGCATCTAATTTTTTAGGAAATCAAAAGGAATAATTCTAATATATTATTTAACTAGTATGGTTCATATTTTCATGAAATCGTTGAAACAAGCTTATTCTATTGAAAGTTTTGTTGGCTGCACATTTTGCAAAGTTAATCAACAAATAGATCAAATCATGATCAACACGTATTCCATAGAGAAATGGAAGAGGAACAAGGGACTTATAGCCAAGAATATGATAGTAGAGGGATGGATTTATCCGGCATTGAAGGAACAAACCCAATGGACATGGAGAAGGGAGGATGAAAACATGAATATGGTAGAGACCATTAAAATATGCGTATTGGATGTCCAAAGCCATAAAGCTAATAATGAAAGGATTTTGAAATCCAAGGAGAAGCAGGATGATCTCAAACTGTGGATGATTTTAAGGATGGAAATTTATTTTAAATGTAGAAATCCTTTGGCGAATCTTACTAATCCTTCATATGCCAACTATAAATAAGCCATGATATTTGTAAAAATATCTAAATTTATAAGGATTTTATATAGTTTTTATAAATTTCCATGCATTTTAAGGTAAAAATAATTTATCCTATAGAATTTGGGCTAACTTCATTTTTAAAATAGTGAATCTCGGCTTTTGGAAAAAACTAAGGAAAATTAGCCCATTTGTGAAATTTAGCCTCTAAATCATCCATGACTTCAACATGAATTTAATGTAGAGCTTGAATATAATAGAAAATAAATTGGATAAGAAGAGGGGCTCAAGAAAATCAGGAAGTTAAAGGCATCCTAATGAGAAAAGAAGAACAATAAGCGTTAAAGGCACATCACCACCACCGAGGCATTCCAATAAGAGAACACACAAAAGCTCAATTTCATCCCCACGTAGAAGCATAAGAGTTATGGGGTGGATGAACCGTGAGGAGAAATGAACAAATCAAACCTCCTACATTTGATGGCAGAGGAACAAGAAGGATGAAGATGAAGATACATATCGCTATGCATGAGAAAAATATTTTCACTGCAAATTATTCTTTCCAAGTAAGGTAGAATTTTTATCTATCAACTCAAGGGAAAAAGCATCCATGTGGTGGGATCATCCTGTGTAGGTGAAACACATTAAAGAGAAAGGTATTACTTGGAAGGAATTCAAGAAAAAAAAAAAAAAAAAAAAACTTGACTAAGAGATATTATGACAAGAAAAATGAAAAGTTATTTGAACTCAAGCTTGGAGTATGACCATTGATGAATATGAAAGAATGTTTCTAGAGATGTTAAAGTATGTTTCTTCATCAAGGATGAGACAATGAAGATTCAGAGGGTATTTGAGCAGATTTCCATCATTCATCATGAAAACATATAGTATGATGATCCAAATACATTGGAGGAGACCCATAAGGTGAGCTAAATACCTATATGATCAACAAAAATCAAGGCCAACTCTCCAAAAATACTAAGACAAAATTCAAGATGGATCAGAGGAAAGAATGGATCTAAGCCACCATTCTTCTGAAATAACCCTCAAGGACAACCATATTTTAGAGAGCACAAAATGGCCGAGGTAGGTGAGAAAAGGCCGATGAAACCACCTATTCAATGTTGGTTTTGTAAAGGAGATCATATGTTCAGATTACCTCAAAGGTGAAAAAGTGAGGATTGTTCACAATGTACAGCAAGCTGAAATAATGGAGGACATGGAAGAAATGTACCAAGGATCTATGCAGCCTCGGACAACAAGAAAGCAGAGTATAAGTCACATTAAGGATTTATGGGCTAGTATGATCATCAACAACCAAACCATTTCTATTTTTAATTGATTTAGGATCTAGTCATATTTATATAGATCCCAAGATGGTGGAAAGTTTGCATTTAGAAAGAAGAAAGCATGGAAAATATTGATTATGCGCTGGCTACTAGAGCCAAAAGAAAAGATAATTAGTCGACAGTTAACTCATGTCTTATGGACATGAATGGAATAAACACCAAAGCAGATTTCTGGAAACATCTTGCCTTTAGGTTCTATGACTATCTAATTCACGGATTGGTTGGACCAACATCATGATATTATTGATTTTCATAACAAGGCATTTCTACTCTCTTGGAGGAGGAAGGAGCCCAAGAAAAGTGGAATCTCTGTGGAAGCAACCATCGAGAAATTTCATCATTGGGTGCCTGAATAGATGTTATAGAAAAGGGTGTCAAACATTTGCAACTCATATGGAAGAGACACCTAACGATAAGGTGCCAAATTTGGAAGATCATGCAGTCCTCGTAGAGTTTGAAGATGTGTTCAGGGTGGTACCAGGACTACCCCCAAAGAGAGATATTGATTTCTCTATAAGTTTAATGCCTGGAGAAGCTCTAATGTCAAAGACTCCTTACAAAATGAGTACCCCAGAGCTGAAAGATTTTCAAATGCATCTTGAAGAACTTCTGAAGAAGGGGTATATACGCCCAAGTGTGTCACCTTGGGGTGCCCCAGTCTTTTTCATGAAGAATGAAGATGAGAAATTAAGATTGTGCATTGATTTCAGATAGTTGAATAAAGTGATTGTAAAGAACATGTATCTGCTGCCAAGGATGGATGATATCTTTGATCAATTGAAGAATGAAAATATATTTTCCAAGATGGATATCAGGTTAGGATACCATTAGGAAATGATTAAAGAAGATTATATCAGCAAGATCGCCTTTAGGACAAGGTATGGTCATTATGAGTTCACAGTGGTGCCATTTGGGTTGTCAAATGCACCAACTGTTTTCATGTGCTAATGAATGGTTTTTTCCGAGAATATTTAGACATGTTTGCCATTGTATTTTTGGATGACATTATTATATATTCTAATTCAGAGGAAGAGCATGAACATCATTTGAGGATGGTGCTTCAAGTATTAAGGGAGCATCAGT